>VCRD01001400.1:27701-38430 GCA_006783055.1 Trinorchestia longiramus
CACAGCGTGTCATGGAGGTGTACTGTGACACACAGCGTGTCATGGAGGTGTACTGTGACACACAGCGTGTCATGCAGGTGTACATAATACGTTATGCTCACTTCAACTCGTTGATTTCTTTGGTTTCAAAAAAGACAAATAAAGAACAAAAAAGTAATGGGTTTTAAACCATCAGACATGCAAATTTAACATTCCAAACAAATACTAGACTGTAAACTATAACGATATCTTCCAATATTAATTATCTGCAGAATTTTTTTCTCACTTTGATATGGAATTGATAAAAATACTAATTAATCGGACTCAAGAGCTTTTCACTTACTTTTAAAATTAGATATTTTGAGCACTAAACAACCGTTTACTGTTACACGCACATACCTTTCATCAGAAACCTATTAGACATCTATTTCTTACTTCACTATCAACTAGAAGAGTAGTGTTAAGCTTTTAAGACCCCAGATTCTTGGTGTCAAAGAAGTCATCACTGAAATCCTTCATAAAAAGCGCAATAAATAAATAAAGCGGAGACAAGACTTCCGTCAGCTCCTTAAACGCTGGCGGCAAGTGAGGCACAGTCGGGACTTGGTCATCAGTCAGAGCTATCTATTAATTTATGCACGCCCTGTGGACAGCAGTGGTGCTAAATTCTGCCCTCAACAAAGTGGTCTTTCAAGAGAGTGAGCTGATACATTCGATAACAGGCCGGCGGTTGCCTCTTAAGACTTCTAGGCCGTAAAAAGTTGTGTCTTTTTACTCCTTCCCGTGAATGTGCCGGGCAAGCAAATGACTTCATTGATGGGCGCTTTTTCATCCAAGCAAAGTATTTACAAAAACATTTGTTGTACTCCTTCCTTTCGGGAAATGCAAAAAGCATCAAATGTCGGTTGATATTTCTGCTTCCCAGGGAATTCTTTCCCAAAATTTACACTTATTGTTTCTAGACCATTCATGTTAATTAATATCTCATTCTAATGACATTTAAAGGAGCAATAACTTCTAGAAAAATGCGTATTATTATTGATATTTTAATGTTTTTGATATTTGTAAGTCATTGCTATTTGTAGGTTATTGATATTTGTAGGTTATGTATATTTACTCCATTCGAATACTGAAGAAACAACACAAACAGAAATTGTGCTGCTTTATTCATTTATATTCGCTTAATTAAGTTTAACTTCTTTTTCTAGAAACTACCAAATCATTAATAATGCAAGTTTCATTAATTAATGATACCAAGTAATGATGTTAGTTTCATTAATTAATACCAACTAATGATGTAAGTTTCATTTATTAATCAATACCAAATAATGACTTAAATTTCATTAATTAATTAATACTGTGTAATGATGTAGGTTTCAATAATTAAAAAATACCAAGTAATGATGCAAGTTTCATTTATTAAACTTAGTGGCAAAAAATATTCATTTGTAAGTTAGTGAGTAGATTCTCCCTATTTCCTCTGTGGCGATACGTATAAGAATTGTAATGTCTATTTACCATTAATGATTGATTGATGAATATAAAAAGGGAAAAGCTTTTCCGCCTACTTTTAATTGCACAATGATCGATTGTCGATGAGTTCTTTTCTCCCTCATAATTTACGTCATCTTGGTTTCAATGCATGGTTTTTCTGCATACTGTCCTCCCGTTGTATTTCAATTAATGCTTGTAATTAAAACAATTAATTAAATGCAACAAACATACGTATTCACATTAGAGGGACTCTAATCCTCTGAATACATGATATGGTAAAAGGTGTTCACGATACTTATTCTCAATGGCAATAAAGAGGACGATAATACACGCAAAAGATTTAATACATATTATTTTAAACATCACAGGTTGGGAAATGTGAGTCATCTACCACAGTTTGGCATATAAATCGCGCATAATGTCCTATTAAACAGTGCACCATTACAGATCAATTACATACTTGATAGCTGAATAGTAAATTGTGCACACGGAACAATTTGGTTAAATCAATGGACGCTCATATCAAATTACGAGATTTACCCTGTCGCTAACCTCGATTACATTGACAATATTAATATTAGAGCTTGTTTTTACACTGAAAATTCGGTTCTGATGATGGGCCACAATGTTTAACACTCACGATATAACACCTTAATAATGCCGCTAATTTTCCTCCTTATCACGGTGCCCCTAAGCCCACTTATGCCCCTAGATCTAGTTGTCACTCGAGTTCCAATAGCCTACATCGTTGCAGAGTTCTAGTTTCCAAGTTCTCCTCGCATTTATCCTTCCTACTGTTTTTATTATATATGAGCTTTGCTCCTCCCACGTTTCTTTTACATTTTCCAATCTCCCTATTTGGCCAATGGTCTGAAATAGGTATCTGTAATTGGCAATAGCTGTTTTCTATTGCCAATCACTTCAAAGGTTATAATGTAAGTATTATATTCCAGCATAAAAAGTATATAAAGACGCTAGTTGAATGTCATTTTTCGTGTTCTCGAAAACCCACAATTTTTCGTGCTTCACGGAGGCCTCTTCAAGAGTGTATGTTTATTGGACGTTAAATGCAAAGATTTGAGTACTACAGCGAATTGCTTCCTGTTTGAACACCTCAACAAGCTCACACCGACATCTCTACGACGCGCGTATACCAACAGCTGGCCAGGACCTCGGCCAATCTCTGTCCTCTGTTATGCATTTGAGGTGTCATAATCTATGCTGTCTATTATAATAATTACAGACAAAAGTATGTGCAAAACAGAGATCAAGGTTTTATTGATAGAACTGAGGAGCTGTTTCGTAAATCCCAATTACCTATCTAATTCTTAACAAAAATAGAACGACAGATGCTGAGCCTGACATCGAATAACTTCAGGTCAAATCTGCTCCTCGTCAACGAACGCCATTGCGAAAATGAGCGAGTGGAAATATTACGTTTATCATACCACATGTTTTCTTCAATGTTTGGAGGGACAAATTCAGTACCCAGCTAGCCTCGGATTTTTGAGGAGTGAAAAATGCAACTGGCTTTGTATGTTGAAAATATTTACGTGGTATTTGTGAGCCCAAGATATTGATCATTCAGCGCCCGATGCAACGTTGCATCCCCGTAAAATGTGACCCCAATTTTGGTGCGGCTAGTAAGCCCTTGTACCGTAAAAAAACCATCTCTTTTGATTAGATATTTTCTATGGCCTTTGTTTAGGGAAGTTGCGTCGGTGCTATTGATTGTGTGTATAGCTTTCCGATATTAGAGACCCTCTTCCTCTCGGTTCGTCCGTCCGTCGGTTTGCTAGGCGAAAAACGTAAAATCTGAAAGTTTCACCGACTCCGCCGATGTGTGCAGAGAGAGGCACCGTAAATGATAAAATTTGACACTGTTTCTAAGTCAGCCTCGTATGTATCGAAATTTGGTGCAGTACTAGAAACATTAGGCAGAAAAATATCATACATGTAGCTAAATAAATTCGAATGAGCAATTAATTTTCTCCGGCTTCTCAGACTGCTTTCTTGCATTCGAATGCAGTAAAAACTCAAACATGAAATCATGAAACCAAAAGCGATAGTACGCTGCCGAAGGATGTCACTTAAATTTTATACTTACTTACATAGGAGTAACACTCGACTGGAGTAGTTGCTTTCTGAAATACCTGTGTGAAAACCCTATTTTGATGTTATACAGAATGATGTAATCGTCAACCATCCCGAGAAACGTTTGGCATTTAAGTCCAAACTGCCTGCGAGTAGACGACTTTCCTTGCAACGAATCCAAGACAAAATACAAATGTCTTGTGCAGGCATTCAAAAATAGATAGAAACCAGCAAGGGAGTCCAACATAATACTAACCTTTGAATTTTGAAGTAGATTTCTAGAACGACATATGAGTATTTAATTTGGTAGTTAGTGTTAATAAATAATCATTAAAAGAGACAGCTGTTATAAGTGTTATGTTATACAGAGCTGATACAAGCAATACGTTATATAGAGCTGATACAAGTGTTATGTTACATAAAGGTGATACAAGTGTTATGTTATATAGAGCTGATACAAGTGTTATGTTATATAGAGCTGATACAAGTGTTGTGTCACATAAAGGTGATACAAGTGTTATGTTATGTAGACTAACCAAGTGCTTAGTTATGCCTTTTCAAGCATTTTAAGAGCTAAATTTACTTTATTTACTATTGAAAAGAATTAGTATGATCGTACACTCCATGAAATTTCCTCCGGCTACAAAGTTTGAGCTTTTATGTTGCTTCATTATGAGAATAGCGTTTATTATATTTTGAGCAACATCACGCTGACAATAAAGTGTAGGTTTTCTCTAATGTTCGTACAAGCCTACTCATTATGTTGTGCCGCTGTCACATTCTATTCTTGGTGACAATAGGAATAATTGGGTGCATGACGCTCATTAATAATATAAATGTATTGTGTAGTATTACCACAGGTTGTGGTCTAAAATATCTGCAATCAATACCGAGTAACTGGGGAATTGCTTTAACTTGCACACGTGCAGTGAGTACCTCAGAGCTGCTACAACTATTGAGACCTCAACAGCTACAGGCATGTAGACTGGCACCTCGTCTCGTTACAAAAATAAAACACAAAAACTTGGAAAAACATAAACGCATGTAAAATATGGTATAAAGTTATCGATCTGCTTGTTAACTAAAGCTGCTGGATACGAGTAAAGGCAAATTTTGAACTAATAACTAATTTATTTTAAGAACTAATAACATTTACATGTCATCGCACTATACATCATGCACGTATTTCAATGATAAATCGTAAAAATGACAAGAAACAAAATCATAACAGAGAAGACACAATAATTTTTAAACTGATTTCATACTATGGTGTATAAAACAACATAAATTCATTCCCTTCAAGTAATGAGTCAATTTTATAATACACATCACTTATTCCGACCATTTCATTATTTTGTAAAGTGTAGTCGGAGACATTTGCTAAGCTAAGAGCATATAAACGCATGAATATACGCTTCTTCATCTTCGTATCATAGAAAATGAACTCTAGCCGGGAAGTTAGGGAGCATTCTAGGGCCACTCTGTCTCTATTTACGAGGATGAAAGCCATGTTTCAGGCTGACCAAAGACGCCGTGACTACTTAAGCCGCTCTACTGCTGGATTAGGGCAGCTCTAATTAGTGCGAGTGCAGTACACTACCTCCTAAATGGTGCTTTTCCTCGTGAGCATCCTCTAATTCATGACCTTACTAATACTCCAGCATCTCAACGAGTAGAATCTCAGCTCACGAGGAGCTGGAGTCGGAGATTGTAGAAGCGTTGTCTCCACGAGGCCGAGTTTTAATCTCCAGCACTGAATTAAAGTAGTTGAGTGCCTCTATTACAAATGTGATGCAAAACGTTTGATGTGACTGTGTTGTAATTCATGTATTTTGTTCATCACTCATTTTTATGTATTCTACTTATTACTCGTTTCTTTGTATTCTGTTTATCACTCATTTCTTTGTATTCTGCTTATCACTCATTTCTTTGTATTCTGCTTATCACTCATTTTTTTGTATTCTGCTTATCACTCATTTACAAGACATCAAACATTTTGCAAAGATAAACCACGAGTTTATGTGCAATGAAGAAAAATTATCTCATTTTGAAGAGTAGAAATTATTTTATCATTAAGGAGGTCAAATAAAAGTTTGAATAAGTAGTCATTCTCTGGTGTGAAATGCATGAGAATACACTCCACCATACTGAGCGTATTATCCAGCTAAAGATGCGCAGTGCGTACCTAGACTACAGAAAATATTTAAGAGCTTATTCTTTGAGCTCTGCATCCGTGTTTAAATGTTTGATGAAGAGGTGTCATAATGTTTGATAAGGTATCATAATTATGTTCGACAGGAAGCATGGAAGGGAAGACAAACCTCAAGTTAACATTTCGTAGATCTTACATTCTAATTGCAAAAGATATCTCTCGCAGTGAAGCATGTCTTACAAACAAACTAATTGTAATAATGATTATATAAAATGCATTCCTACAATGCTTAGGTACATATTTTAAATGCTTCATAAAAACTGAACGAACGAAATCAACAGAAATAATCTTTTGTCCTCAACGCCCACGTTTCAAGCGTAATTCAATAGATGCCAAATCAAAATATGAAGCAGTTGTTCAGTACATACTCTGGTGAACTATGTATTGCTAAAACAGTGCAACACTCAACTGGCGTGGTGGTGCATGATGGTGCAACACTATCAATAATGTTGTTTGCATTGTTGAAAAAATAAATTAATTATGAATTAAAAAGAAAAATCCACATGTAAAAGAAACGAAAACTAGAAATTATCGCCAATAATATGCTAAATAATTTGCTCATCGAACGCGATTTTTTGCGAATTACACATCTGAATAATTTTGCTGTTTCATTTCTTATGTAAAAAACATTTCCGCTCTTACTTTTCAGTTTATTATTTCTTTCATGATAGAATATAATTCACGATCGTGTTTTACAAATCCTGAGAACTTTGCTTTTTATGTTTCGTCTTCTTCAAAAACGAAATAAAAAACTGATAAAATGATCACAGTTTCTTGCACTTTTTACTCATGAGAGATATGATATAAAATACTGTTTACATAAGCTCAAATTAGCGGAGAGTTTGAAGTTACATAGGACTAAGCTGCTTATACAAGTAAATAAATAAATTAAATAAAACGTATATACCTGTCAGGCTAAAGATTATAAGTAAACACCTGTCACAGAAATTAAAAAATTATTCAAAAAATATCTGTCATGAATTGAACTAATGATGCACTCATATATCATACGTCTGTTTCTAAACATCAACTGTAGATATGACTGTTTGTATGAACTTCAAAACATAGTTTAGCCTTGGGATTTCAACGAAAAGTTACATCAAGAATACAAAAGCGACGTATACGTATCATTGTTGAAGTTGAGGAGTTATTTTACGGTCGATTCAGCCCTGATCAGCAAACACACTTTGTTTCGTTTTGGCAATGGTGATAAACTTCCATGCTTTGGCATCTAAACGAGGCATTTAAATGTTCCCAGCTCATATTTTGTGACTTGTAGCCCTGCATTTTGTCATGAACGACTTCCGTACACTTGAAACGCTTGTAGCTTCTAGCATTTGCTGCTCGATGTCCCCAGCTACTTCTATCACTCGGCTATCATCGTCTGAGACATCATACTCAGTCGCATATCCTGCGGAGAGTAGCCTCCAACTTTGTCGGCCATTCTCCTCAGTTCTCATTTGTCGGTTCACACAAGGCTCATTGGCTCTGACCGCAGCCGCCATATAATTTCCATGCAAATTGCCAGTTGATGCACTCAACTTTTGGAACAAATCTTCTTCCTTAGAGGCTACTCTCACCTAAGCTATGTTACTGCCGTCGCACCGACAGCAAGTCCTCCTACTTTGCTGAACTCTACGTACAATGCTGCCAGTTTTCATCCTTATGCAAGCGAGCTATTCCACGGTAGCACGACTGAAGTTACTTCGCGTTTGGGACCATTAAAGCATAATGAATTGTTATTGTTCGAGATGACTTGAGCTTGTGCAGCGACTTTTTATTATAGTGTGGTCGAGCTCCCGAGCCTAAATGTTCTGAGTTTAGGGAGTTAAGGAAGCATAAGTGATGCCGCCGAAACGATAGGATGGGCACTCTGTGATCGCTTTCCTGCACTGCTTCTTCCGTTCCTTTTATTTAAACCTTCATGGGCTCCGGTAATTGTCATAACTTAGCCATTTATTTCTAAAAATGAGGCACTTGCTCCTTATGAAAGTCATTTACTTTGACAGAAATTTGGAAACGTGGGTAATTCTTAATATTCAAACAATAAGTTTGAGAAAATCTAAAGTTTATTCATTTAGAGCACGTGACCAGTCTTGGAATTTTTTTGAGGTAATTAAACCCCATGAGAAAATTGATACCGTTGAAGATAGTTATGACTACACAAACACTATGACTATGACACTGCTGAAAATCACAATAGTAGATCAATTCTTTTAGATGTCTACTCTTCGGATAGATTAGCGTTAGAGGGAGACTTGATGTCTATTCCAAAAAATCCGAGTTCTTATTTCAAGTTTCATTGTTCTGTGACCAGGGTGCACCGTGTAAAGTTGCATAATATTTTATACCCAAGATAAAAAAAATTCTCCCAGAAGAAGATTTTAAGCTTTTTCAATTACAGACGCTTGAGAATAAGAGTTTAAAAGATAACAGTTACATTGGAACTTGTTCTATTTATATGAGGTACAGCGAAATAGCTCGTGCTCTAGATATGTTACATTTCTTCCACTTATCCTAAAGGGGGATACAGAAATGAGTATCTGATGCTTCCAGTTCTAAGTTACTTGTGTTGTTACGATGATCAAAGCTCTTCCAACTAGTACTGTTACATACTTCAAAACCTTGATAGATTTTACTTCGTAAACTATACCATCGATTAGATTGCATTTGTGTATTTTTCCCTTGATAAGATTCTGGTGCAGAGAAAGTGAAAGGTCATGAAGAAGTGATCTATGTAGCGTCGGATATCCTGTTCAAAGTCTCCAACTCGCACAGAGAATAATCAGGCCTCCCTGGAAGCTAATCAACCTCTCGCTTCGACCGAAAACTTTTTTAGTCCGATCTTTTTGACGTTTCTTCTTTTCTGTCAGAGCGAACAATTAGAAGAGACCATCTGGAGCGCGAGAAAAAACAAAGAATTCTATGAGAAAATTCTCTGTTAAATGAGGTCGTCTGTAGAAGCCCTGGAATTCGCTTCCAGAGAAACTATTTTTGTCTTAAATTGCTTCCTCGGCGCATCGAATTAGAAGGAAAGCTCGTCACAAGTTCCATTGTACTAGAATTAAGGCACTCCAAATCACTTCATTTTATTTGCTTCATGTTTTTCCATTATTGCAAAGTGATATTTCTGAAGCCAATTGGTTATTATTGAAACTTTTAGTAATATAATACAAATATTAATTCGAATATACTTGTATATCGCAAAGCCTTATTTATAGAACTCATTCCTCGTAAAAACTCCCTGAATTTTTTTCTTAATAGTGCATTTTTGACGACGTAGCTTTCGTTGAATAAAGTACTACACAGTATATATGTACGTTTGAACACTTTTCGTTACTTGCAAAAGTTTCCAAGTTCTAAGAAATATTTTAAAAAGTCAACTGTTCTTAAAGGAACGTTGCAAAAATGCCTACTTCGATTAAGTTTTTCCAGATTTAGAAATGAAATAGAGAAGGAAAAACCGAAGTTTGATGATCTCAAAAACGTCCGGTGAAGAAGCAGTCGGGAGCTTGTGTTTCATTATCCGATGACCTTAGTTGTGGTGGCCCCACTTTAGTGACCAAAACATGCAGGCCGTCCTCAACAAAATAAAATTAATGTAACTATAAGCATCGTAACAGCAAGTTTTCGCTAAGGCTCTTCTTGCAGTCCACACAGAAGTGAAGCAAAATGACGGGCGAATCAAACATTTTCCTTCTAATATAAGAAAAGTCGTATTTGTAGGGTGCATGCAAACCGACTTCTTAAATTTCAAACAATTTCAAAAATACAACACAGAAATATCTGCACAACAAATAAATGATCAAGGATTTAAATGATAAGCAATTCATAGTGTTGTTTAAAATAGAAAAAATCTAGTTAGAGCAGAGCAGGTCAGCTTAATCAGATGGAAATTACACGATACAGGCAACACCAGAACGTAGGCTTAGACCAATCGATTCACCGCTCTCTGCCCGGCAAACTTGTTGATGAATTAACGAAGAATACAATATTTACGAAACACTATCCTTAGAGTTAGAAGGGTTTAGAATCAAGCGATGGATCTATTTGTTTTCTGACAAAATTGTTATCATGTTATGTAGAGTAAGCTCTCCTAGAGGTAGATTCCACTCAATAGCTTCAAATAATTTACGTTTTAAAACCTTTCAGTGAGGGAATGAAATTCATAGAAAAACCTAATTTATGTAGAATAGACATAACTTATTGAGTATTTGAGTACACGAGATCGTGATGTCATTCACTACAGTGAGCTCAATTTTGCTTGCCAACTAATCGGTTGGTCCATTGGTAGCAAGTTGCTGAAACAAATGAGTTGATAATTCCTATTTTGACTTGACGAAGTGACTTCGTAAATGAGAAATCTGAAGGACTATTTCGTTTGCATAGTGTAACTTTTTTTCATGAATAAGTACCTTTCTCAGCTCGGAGGTACACGTGAGCGTACCTTCTTTAGTTTCTTTCTATCTTCTTTAGTTTCTATCTGAAATTATAAATGAGTTACATTTATTGCTCGTTTAATGATGATTAAGCAACATTTATCACTTCCTTAATGATAAATGAGCAAGAGTTATAATTTTTCTCATGTGCTTAGTTCGCATCACAGCTATAGAGCATTTTTACGAACAAAGAGAATGTCGGAAAAAAAGCTTTCGTGTTGCTGCAGCTCTGCGCATAGTAACTTTTATTTATGATCCAATAGTGTTTATGCCGCAGCGGGTGCGATATGCAAATAAAAGTTACATTTATTATTGCCATAAAAAGTCTCGTGGATCAGTCATGGGAAAAAATAAATGTAGCCTAGGCTCAGAAGTCGTCATGCCGGTAATGTGAAGGGATCAGCTGGCGGGAATTCCGTAATGTAGGCAGGGATGAAGAGACTACCTGGGATTTGCTCACCCTCCAGTCTACCAGGAACACACCGAGGAAATATTCCTTGAGCTTCAAAAA
>VCRD01001400.1:53303-88955 GCA_006783055.1 Trinorchestia longiramus
GCCAGCAAGCGGGGCATCAAGATAGTGTGATGCCAGCAAGCGGGGCATCAAGATAGTGTGATGCCAGCAAGCGGGGCATCAAGAAACAGCTTACTTCGCTGACTCTCTAATTAAGAGGCTAGTAAATGCACAACAAAAGCGCTAATTAAACTTTGTAGAGAGAATTAGCTGTCTTGCTTCCTCTTAAGCGAACTCTGGTTTTCGGCACATCATAGCTGCTTCCAAAACACATGTTAGTCACACCGTCAATTCTGCACAGGCAATTTGTTTGGAAGAACGTGTATAAAAATTTGGGATTCTTGAAAAGTAGAAATAAGATTGTTTGGTATAATAAAAATGCAATTGGATAGTATCAATGAATTACGATTGGAAAAAATATATAAATGAATTGTAACTGGTGTAGCATGAATAAATTATATTTTTTTCGAGCCTGTCTCGAACGAGCTAATCTGCAATAAAAAATGGAGACAACAGGAAATCGTTGAGTAACGGCAGGGCAATGTATAGATAAATTTTTACACATTGAACAAAAGATTTAAAAGAGATATGCAACCCAAGAAAAATCTTCACAGGGAAAATTGGCGCTTGTCGTTGAGGGGTGGCTGTACTACATGGAAGCCTGAAGACTCAAGACGCAGAAAACGAAGTCAACAGTGTAGAAGGTAAATGTGTACATAATGATAGCATTATATTGTTGAGGAATGAGTCACTGCTGTTAATACAGCCCCTCAATATCGATACACTCAAAAGTTAAAAAGCTTTCATTGAAGTAAAGTTCTACGTTTCCTTAAAATTGGTTCAACGCGCTATCACCCGTTGTATATTGCTTTTACTTCTGTTATTTGTATTTTTGAATATTTTTTGAGTTTCAACAGTTGGAAACACAAAAAACAGAGCAGTTGTCTAGTAGGGCAATCAAATAATAGTATTATCGTCCAAGGACTCACAAAAGAAACATATTTCGAGCTTGAACTTCATTCTAGTAAATTACCAAACAATTGAATTAGTACAACAACAGGTCCAGTTACGTCAGGACGATAACCAATAACCGATTCTTCACGTGGGCGATAGTGTTCGAATTTCAAAATGATAGCTTCATATATACATCACTTATTAGCCGAAAGAAGTAATATTTCGCTCAAAACTGGCGTATCTCGAGACCAAAAAGCAGTAAAGGTTCCGGTAAATCTGCCCTAGCGAACAGAGACGATAGGTTTTCTGTTTTTGTTTTGCTCTTTGGAGCTATTTCATCTCCCGATAAGAATAACGAACATTTATCTTCAAGTCTTTATCAACATTTGATCGAACCAGCTGGAGTTCTTCAGATGACCTTTGCTTACTCTTTTAAAAATAGTCGTCAATTGTGCATGATGAATTGATGGACTACAAACCAGGCTGCATATATTTACATGAATTCACAAATTACCACTGGTTTTCTAGTTCGTTACAAGCACTGAATATTTAATGTTATAAATCGTTGTTTATGAACTCTTTGATTTGAAATATCTTCACAGGAAAATAATTTTATCGTTTTGTGTATGGATGTCGACTGCGTTATTGTTACTCTGAGCACAGGTTTTTCGTGGAGTGAAGACTAAATGTGTGTTCTTTCACTCATCTGGGCAGATATGAGTGACTGCATTGTTTTTTATGTAAAAATACGCTTCTGAAGAAGCTGAAGCCTCTACTTACGCAGTGATCTCTCCTGGCTAACAATTGGTGGTAATATTCTGTTAATGTTGAGTCAGAGCTGAGGGCGAGCTTAAACTATCATAATATGCGTGTATGACATACTCTCGTGTACTACTCTGCAATTTAGAGTCAGTGCGGAATAGGAAATACTTCTCTTCTTGTCAAGAATTGGAGCTTACTGTACGGGAACTTTACTGTCTTGAAGGCAAATTCTGCCATGCTATCAAATCACGGTGGATAAATTACGGTCTGTCTACGTTTTTTACACTTAGGTAAAACAGGAGTCTCTTCTGAAAATTTTCCTAGTTGAATATATCAAAAAAGTTATAATGTTGTTTTTATGTCATATTTAAGAAAATATTCAAAAAGTAAAGAAGGGTTTCTTCTATTTTCTCCACTATTCTAGCGAGAAACTTTCACATCCAGTCCTCCATCGCGAAGACGTTACTTAGTATTCAGCGGAGCTACGTCAAGTGTGCAAACTTTCAAAACTCACATCCAATCACTCAAATAATAAAAGTCAGCAAGACAAAGACCTGCGCAGTCATGAACAATTTGTTCAAACACGTGAAAAAAGTTGATTTTCTCGATCGCTCCACTTGAATCGGCACGAGGCAACGCATCTCAACACATCTTGCTTTTGGGCAAAAATCGACGTTGCTTCTTGTACTTCGAGGCCACCAAAGTTGGTGATTTGCTCCAAGATTTTGGCCAAAACAGCAAGTAATTTTGGCGCAGATATACGGGGCACGCGTTGCCATGCCTCCAGAACTTCCCTTAGAAGACCGTGCCTTGAATGAACCAACTGAAGAACGCCGCAAAAATGCTCCAGAATTTCTTGCAAATGACGGCCCTCTGGAATGTTGGGCTCTGACTTCAGCCACAGAATTTTAAGGTGAAATCATAGAGGACGAGTTGGATTTAATGAAGCGGAGAAAAATTCCTCCTCACCTGCCTCAAAATATAAGTTTTAGCGAAAATTTAGCGCTGCGCCAAAATTTGGAACTCTGGCTTTTAGTTCAGGATTGTGATGAGAGAAAACTGCGATTGCAATTTGCAACATTCTTCTCTGATTTCCTCCTCTCATTACTTGTAATTCCGACACATGAAAATATCATTGTTTCTAGAATAGAATATGGCAACAGGAATGAGCAGTTTGGTCCATTCATGGGTTGCTACCCAAGTCCCATACCTAATGATTGATAAATAAAAAACTCCATTTCTGGTTATATTTTTGCAGGGGCTTTGTTGTTTGGGCAACAATATAGTACTTTTTAAATTAAAAGTCATATTAATAACTTGGTAAACTATTTCAGACACGCATTCATTATTCAACTTATTGTTGTGATCATTATCACTTCAATGAATCTTGCCTTTCCCTTTGGATTTTCCAGCAATTCTTGACTGCATTGATGCCAGATTTTAACTCTTACTTTTGAATGCCGCTTCTGTGACTTGAAATTCTGAAATTTAAGAAAAACTTCGAAATAACCGGGTTTTGAGACAGGAAATTATCCACTCTGTAAGTTCTTGTACTGCCTGATAGCTTACGATTTTGTCGTCTAAATTATCTCATCTAATTGAGTATGAAGCAATTATAAAAATCTTAGTATGTTTTTTCCCTTTTAAGGAAGATATATTTTAGGCATTCAATCGAAAACAAAGAGAAAACCGGTTTTGGTGTAAGCCTTTGAAGGCATTGTGCACATAACGAAAAAATTACTAACATGTGTAACATCTCTAATTTAACCATATTTTCAAATGATAATGCATAAAAAATAGGTTTATTTACTTTTATGCATGCGTTATTAGAGACTGTTCGCACTAATTAAACATTTCTGAATTGTTTTTGTATGAAGTCACCACATTTTTTCCGATTCTAGTAGCATAATTTACTATGCAGTCATCTAGCTTCGAGAGATCGTTTACTACAATTGAGTTTTCTCATTTCCACTGTTTGTCAAGTACATCATGGCAATCCAACGAAAATGTTGATATATTTGCTTATATGTATTGTGCTCCATTTTTTGGTATTTTGAGTAATTCCGATGTATATTAACATAAATGTGGCCGCAACTAGCATTTTAATCAGTTAGTTAACCTTTATCAAAACGGCTTTTCACAAAAAATTATAATTCAATCCTACCCTGCTCCATCATATTCCGGGTGGGCCAAAAAACTGAACAAACCCTGAACCTAAGTTCTACCCTAGGTACCTCATAAACTTCTCGACCAAAGTGAACAAAATTTCCAAGCAATAAAAACATCGATCTAATCTTGAATTTTATTCAATCTAACCACCATCTGCAGCGATGATGGCCTCAAGACGGTGCCTGAAGGTTTTGGTGGTCTTGACAACGTAGTCCGTGTTCATAGTCATCCACTCCCGGTCAACGGATGCTTTAAGGGTGGTGATGTTTGGGTGGCAAACGCAACAGGCCTTGGCTTCAATGTTCGGGCCTCAATTTTTCTCACCGTGTCAACAATGACAAAGGACTTGCCTTCCAGCTTTGCGACTGCTCGTCCAACTGTGGCCGCTCTAACGCCGAGCCTCCCGGCATGTTAGCGCATGAACGTCAAGGAACTGCTTTGAATGGAATCTCGCAAGCTGCCTCGATCCACAACACTCTTTCGATCACTGTTAGCACGTCTGATCGCGTAAACGGCCGTACGGGACACCCCGACCCGATTTGCGACCTCACTCATTTTGATTCCCGCGCAAAGAAGTGCAGACACTTCCATTCGTTTATCTCGCTGGAAAGTCATTTTACAGTACACAACAATAACAAAATTTTATTCTCAAGGTCAAATTAACAGGCTTTCGGATGATATGCAGCAAAGCAGGATAAGAGTTGCCAAACAATCGAGACCTTTAAGTAAGGTTTGTTCAGATTTTTCCGGCCCACCCAGTGCATAATGAAGGTCACTATTTTATCTGCAAAAATATTAGTTGACTTTTTTATTATTTTGAGTAGCTTCTGACTCGAATATACCCCTACTTGTAGTGCTGCTCCCTCGTATTAAATATGATAATACTTGCCTTGCACTAAGAAATAACTGGCATTGAATATTTTCTCTATATTATCTTTGCATTTCCTATAGCATAATTTAAATTTATTTTTCTTCTATATTTCTACTGTGTCTCGAAGTACTTGAAGTCATAGCAATTTTTCATTACTCTCTCATTTGCCTTGTTCATAGTACCTCTCAGTTCTCAGTTCATTAGCCCTTACTACCTCTGAGTTCTCAGTTCACTAGCCCATACTACCTCTCAGTTCACTAGTCCATACTACCTCTCAGTTCTCAGTTCATTAGCCCATACTACCTTTCAGTTCTCAGATTCATCTGTGTCTCCACACCATTTTTGTCTTTCTGTTCTCCACCCATCTGCGTCTATTAATCCTTCGGTGTCTCTGCAACTTTCAGTTCACCTGTCTATTTACATCTATTAATTTTCCTTCCATCTCTGTCCTTCAGTTCACACGTCCATCTGAGTCTATTAATCCTTTTGTCCCTCTATGTCTCTCGGTTTACCAGTTTATCTATGTCTCTCAGTTCACCTTCCCGTCTACATCTCTCAGGTCACATTCCTCTCTGCGTCTTTTACTCCTGCCGTCTCACACTTCCTCCGTGCATTTGCTTCTTTCAGTTCACCAGTCCATCTGCGTCGCTCACTTCCTTAGTCTATTTGAGTCTTCCACTCTTGTCATCCATGAGAAGCCCTGCAATCACGCCCCACCACCAATTTCACTACGAACTCCACCCGCCCTCAGAGATGTTCAGCGGTCGGACGCTGAAGACCGCGCGTTTCACTAAATTACTCGCATCGAACCTCCAAGTCTGCCTTCTCGCTTCTCTAAGCGTAAATTAAACACGGACTAAGGCCTGAAGTGTTTTAGAAACACTTACACGCCCACGAAGTTGAAGATGGGGCCAGCCCTGACAGACAGAGCAGGAGTGTTGAAACCCTTTTCAGTTTGTTAACTTCAGGTTAATAAAATACACCAACTAACTGGGAACGGGAGCAAAGTCCTAAAAAATCAATTGAGGACATTTTCAGGTGAGTGTCATAACAGTTAACGGCAAGGAAGGAAATACAAATTACTTTACATTCGACTCAGTCACGTAGAGATAATTTATGTACAGTACTTAGAGTAAAAATAAATTTTAGTTGAACTTCTGCTTTGAAAATCCCTCTGTCAAAATATATGATTTTCATATGAACTAAATTATCCTTACATGGAATTATATGAAGAAACAGCACATCAGCAGCACAACACATGTCGCAGTTTTTCAAAATACCATGCAAGTACCATGTCTCAGGGTGCATGTTCATAACTATACTTTCATGAATACTTAGGTTTGTGTTTATTCGTAGTTTATTGCGGTCATATTGGATTGTTTAAAAAGACTTTTAAAACAAATTAGTTTGGTATAGGAGCTCCAATTGCAAGGTGCTCATTAGAGTGCAAGCAGCGCAGACCTTTGTTAGCAGACGGCTCCTCTCCCAAATTTATCGGCTAATTAGAAGTTGCAATTAAGGTTTCAAAATACGCTAAGCTCGACTAAGATGCTTTCCCCTTTTAGTAATTGGCATCAACTCTTAGTAAAAAGGGAAGCATAAATTCTAAGGTCGCAACAAGAAAATTGCAGCCTAATTGTCCATTACGATGCTCGAAAAAGACTTTTTGCTCTTTTGAATAGAGGTTTTTTAGCCGGAGGTGCGCAGGGAAAATGAAGCATTCAAAAATTAGCTTCATTAAAAATCTAGCAACCCAAAACTGAAGAACGACGAAGATCGATGTGAAGTTATTGTTGCACAATATGTATTCTGAAGAGCTCTAAACTCTTTGGTAGTGTAATGCTCGTATTGTACACGTAGTTAGGAGTGTAACGTGGCGGTGTTCAGGAACTTTATTTATGTATAAGGTAAATACTTAGAGGTATTTGTAGCAAGTTGCACTGCCACTATACATACTTTAATATGATTCACTAGTTATAAAAACAAAGGAATTAAAATGAATAAGATAGTACCATAACTTCTATGAACACAAGCATATTCCCTGCAGATTACTAAAGTAGCCGTTTTTGCTACTGCTAATTAGTAGGCATAAGTCTTGCAGGTTCACTACTTTGAACTTTCTGTACAGATTAAAGTGCAGTTCAGTGCTGAGGCAGGCACTCATTTACTCAAGGCGAACGAACCAGTCAGTATGACAGCCTAAAGATTGAGACTCAGATCGTGATCTAAAATTAATGTAGTGCATCTACAGGAGAGCTGACGTTTGTGAGCATGGCGGGAAAGTTTTCTTGTCACGGAGCTTTCTTTGCCCAACAAGTGAAGTACTTCACGCACGTGCGCCTGCTGAAAGACTCATGCTTTTCAACTGAACTTCAGACGCTTTTTATCATTCCAGCATGCTCTGTGGCATGATGAATGCCTTTTCAGTCTTTGAACTTGCTAAGGCAGCTTTTGGGAGTTTGCGTCTTTGAACTCCAAACCTTCGCTCTGGAATTCTGTTCACAGACGAGACTTCGACCATGTGCTTTCAAAGTTGAATCATTTTGATATTTTGACGTCGAGTCAGGAGCTTTTGCCGCTTTGTCCAAAAAAACTTTCCGTCTCCACCGCAATTTCTTGATACAAATTGTTAAATTAACGATCGTATTTCCGCAGATTTTCTTGAGATAAAAATCCTAAATGAAATTACTTGAGATACTTTTATCCTCCAGTTTGAAATGAAATACGTCAAATTTTCATTTAATCCAATGAGTAATTTCGTTTCCCAATGAGGAAGTGAATTTGAACATCTAACAGGTTTATAAAACCGAGCGCAGTTGAGCTGAAGCTTCTCTCCTAAGAACACCATCCCATAATGTTATAATTTATGTACGTAACAGCAGGGAAGTAAATGTTCTAATGTTAAATTAGAAAACTCAATTTGCACATGTCCTAAACTCCAAGACTGAGGCTATTTTTGTTACCATTTCTGTTCACGTTACTTTTTATTTTCCGATGACCTAATATTTTAAATGTTCGCGCTCAAATAGATGACTTATAGAAATATTAAAGTGAAGGCATTGACGTAGCAAAACTATGCTGCTGCTTATCATACTTGTTTTAAAATTCATTTTTCAGCTTAATCTACGTACTATTCACCTTCAAAAAGAAGACATTTTATAATTTAAAATTCTGGTTCTTTAACCCCGTCTTGGGCCCAACATAACCATGCAGTGAAGTCTGTACTCTTGCAATACAGTCTACCTTGAGTTTCACCTTCAGGTGAAATGGCTAGTACATTTCAGACAACTGTTGAAAAAACATCTAGCTCCATAAGTTAACTACTTGTCATTTGAGGGAAAAATCAAATTCTCTGATATTTCAGAGCTCATCCATGATGGCCGTAACAAGAAATGTCATTTCTTTGTTCTTGATGTTATGAGTGCCAGAAACAAATTTTCTACGCGAAATTTTTTTCAATCTAATATACTTCTAGCATATGAGGAGCAATGTTGTTCGTATAATAATTGTATACAGGTGCATAGTGATGAGATATCCACAAAAAACAAAGAAAGTCGTGCTATCACCAGCTTGGTCGACTGGTGAGCGAGTCTGCTTTCGAGCGGGAAGACCCGGGTTCGAATCCCGCTGCCGACATGGTTGACGCGGCTAGAAATACGGCATGGGACTTGGGTAAACAACCGAATAATTATCGAAGTAATTATCCGACCCAAGAATGGACCAGAGGGTTCGTTCCTATAGCCTCATTCTATTCTATTCTATTCTATTCTATTCTATAAATAAGATAAATATTATTTTCAATCAATAGGGGGAAAAAGGATTCGTAGAAAGAAAAAATATACACGAACAGTAGTTCATACATTGTAGCATATTGTAATCAAAGATAACCATATTGACAAAATCAAATGTCTTTATGCACTGTAAAAACGGTAACATGGTTCAGTAAGCTTTCAAGGAAAGTATATGATGCTATGTTTTTAAACTATTATATGGTGTTCTCAACGGTATTTTAGAACGGTGTTTCAAAATTAAATGTTGGTCCAACACCTGATCATAAATTTAACAGTGCAGTCATGTCAGGTATTCATATTTTTCAAGAAACCTCCGTAAATCTCAAATTTAGGCAAATTAAAAGATCAAATTCCAGTTAAAGCAGTTTTAGTATTAATTATTTTTTTTTAAATTTCTTCCTACATTTAATTCGAAGAAATGAAAATCTCCCTCGATGACAAATGATAATGACAAGTGACAAATGCTTTGCTGCACCGTGAGTTCAGTGTTCCAAGCAAGCCGTGAGAGACGAGCTCTGCACGCGTGCACTGCAGTGCTGGGATTTGGATTGCATTATGCTGCCTCTGCGGGATTTCTTATCAGCGACAGCTGCGCTGCGTAGCAGTGATACATAAAGCAATTACGGCTGCTCTCTATGATTTATAGGCATACTTATCTGACGGCCATGCAATGTTCTGCAGTAGTTGCAGGGTTTGATCTTGTCGTCTCCTGTATTCTCCTCTTTTTGATCATAAAATACATAGAGTTTATGGTTAATCGTACAAATTTATTAATCAGTAGAATCCAGCACAGACTTGAAAGAATTCTTTAATATACAGTGTGTATAATAATTAAGATCTCAAATTTAGAGCCCACATTTATTGAACAAACACATGCACAATATACAAAGGAAAGAAAGTGTAGTTATATACGTAATAGTTTGATTTTAAAGACATTTTATACAAAATGTCCTCCGTCTCCATTGGTGATAAGTTGAAGATGCTTAAACAATAACTTGCACGAGTTTGAGCCATACCTTTAGTGCCACCAAATTTTACCCTCATGTATTTACAAATAACCGTAATCGAGAGGATACAGGTCTGACGATGAAGGAGACTAATCTTCCCTCAAAATAAAGTAGGTACTATGGAATGTAATGTCCATAGAGCCCAGTCTTGCTGAACTGCCCACTGCCGTTTCTTTGAATAATTTTCACCCCATGACCACAATGATTTTTCAAACATGTCGTTGTGGTAATTTTATTAGTTAACTTTAATCTTGTCTACCACAAAAACGAATGAACTCGTTCTGCTTTCAGTAATCGCTATTTAAACCATCACTGACACCGCTGCTGGTCTTCAAGTGACTACCTGGATGTCAATCTCAACAGTCTCAAACCAAAATTTATCATTTTGTCTGTTAAGTTTTCGCTAGACGCTGTTTTTTTCTCACTAAACAAGGTGACTAGTCGTACGCCTCCTGTCATGCGAGAGAGAAGCATTTCGACTCTTGCAAGATGTTTGCCTTCAGTTGTCGTAGATAACAGCTGTTTTTTTATGTTTGTAAAAAGAGAGGTTTTCAAGAGTTTAGGAGGCATGGTGGGCATGGTTGCGAAGGATACATCTCTTCAGATGTCAGATTTCTGAGGGATTTCTTTGTTTCATATGAGCTTTTCTCTCGTGCATCTTACAAGTTCTGCAGTTTTCAAAGTTCGAGGACGACTTTGTCAAGCCTATTGTTTACTTTTCTATTTTCTTTGAACCACTTCAACGTTTTCTGAACGAGTATTATGTTCATTTTTAAGATTTTGGCAATATTTGTGGGATATTTTCCAGCCGTATGCAGTTCTAAAATTCTGTTGTCCAAATCCTTAGCTATTTGGAAAACATATAGTTTTGCCAATACATAGTTGCCAATACGTAGTTTTACACGTGGAAAACATAGTTTTGCCAATACATACAACAAACTGTTATGAGAATGGATTGTTGGTGTAAATAATTGATTGCACATTTGAAAATAACAACAATAATTGAACACCCTGCACGTGATAATTATACTCATACATAAACTCAAATTGCAACTCAGCAATAAATAAAAATACGCTAACACAGGAGACATGTCTTCTCATTTTATTGATAAGTGCTTGAAGCTTTAACATACTGAAAAAAGATGTATTTTAGTCTTCAAACAGTTTTCGCACAACTCAACATTACTGGAAGATGTTGAAGAAAATAAGTTATAATGTTTGCTTTTTCACTGCTGGTTTTATCTATTTAGTACCATAGTAATAACATGGTTCCATTGTGAGAAAGTATTACTTTCCGTGCTGTTAGAGAATTATTGAAAACATTTTAGGCCATCATGAGTCACAAAATTAAATGCTTTGTGTGTCATTGATATACAATTTTAAACAAACATTGACTTTGTTTTTACATCAGTTCTATTTAAGTCCATAATAAAGCGCACCAATGTGCACGACCGCACATTCATCGCGTTGCTGAGCTGTTTTACGGGTAGGACTGGGCTGCTAATGTGCTAACGAGCTGATTTTGCGTTAATGTGTTGTATTTGTGACTGTTATGAAATGACTGGAAAGCATAAACATATAAAAAACTTGATGCAAGAAGAATTTGAAACCTGGCAAAAAATTTATTGATCACTAAAATCCCCTACATATATGTAGTCCTAGTCGAGATGCGTTGCTCTGAATCTGCGGTGATTAAGCATGAAATGTAATAGTAATAAAAATAATGATAATGCAGCAGCTGCACGACATTCATATTATTTATTAAAAGTTGCTCGTGGTAACCTCCGTGTAAAACATCACGGTAATATTTCTTATGGTATTGCGTTAGGCTCTCCGCAAATAATCCATAAAACACTCGACTTCTAACGATTTCAAAGCTTCTTGCCAAGTATCTTCACGATGTTGTAAAAGGCTCTTCAACATTATCAATGTTATATCTTTAAAAGTACAGTACTAAGCATCTTTGATAAAATTCAAGCCTTGTTGTGTCAGTGTGTACGGCCCTTGAAGTCGATCCACTCGCCGTTTACAAGCTTTAAAATGAGGGGAAGTTGCGCTCAACTTTGTGATGGACTTTTGACGAGACTTCCCTGGAAAGAAATTGCTTCTAAGTTCAGAGATTATGAAGAGTTTCAGAATACTGCGTCAAGGTGTTTGAATAATTCATTATCAAGATTGCTCAAGTTCTACGGCTAAAGAATATTGTTCATTGTGTAAAACGCAGTATTCCACAAAGACTTGCCAAGACTTGTGTAAAAGAAAAGGTTTTCCAATATTTTCTAGCCTCTAGAGTCTAGAAGGTATTGAGGAAACTTTGATTGTTGTTTGTTCAAACAAATCAAGATTATGATTTGGGGTCAAATTTTGTTGAACCATTCCCAATAAGTTGGTGTAATTATTAACTACTAAAGTCTCAGAAAAAGATAGTTTTATTTTAATAATATACAGGGTGTCTCAAAAAAATGTACTCACCCTTTAACCGTTGCTAACATGCTGTCTTCTTTGTGTTGCAGGTGTGAGGTTCGAACCTTTGCGAACATGATTAAATGTGATTAAAGAATCTTGTTTGCAAAGGTTCGAACCTCACACCTGCAACACAAAGAAGACAGCATGTTAGCAACGGTTAAAGGGTGAGTACAATTTTTTGAGACACCCTGTATTAGGCAATATATCGGTACTTGGTATGACCGTGACAAAACTTGTAACTTTGCATCGTACAACACGGCAGCTTGGAGAAATATTTAGGCATGAATTTTTTACAAAATATAAACGTGTGTCTTAAGACAAATGTCAAATTTAGGGTTTAGCTTAGAAAAAATTTTACTTGAACTTTTAATCAGGTAAGCTTAACATTTGTAGGAACAAATTTTGCTTCATTAGTAGTGATTAAATTTAATGTATGGGTGATGGCAGCCTGCAGTGTTAACGCTTTATTCAAAGACAGAGGAAATAACAACAGAAAATACGACCTGTGAACATTAACTGTGTTTGAACATTCTGGTTTCCATGAAAAAGTGGTGTTTTAAAGAAGAGATTACGAATTCAACTAATAAGAAAAATAAGTATATAATCATCACATTAATTGCAAGAAACATTCATGAAATCATGATCTCACATATGATAGTCTAGAACACCGTCCGACAGCGTCAGAACTCAACACGAGATAATACTAGTCATGCTAAGTTATATATGCAGATGAGTAGAATTAAAGTAATATATAAAAGGCAAGAACAGCTCTATAAAATTAAGTATGCAGATGAGTAGAATAGAAGCTATGTGGAAGTACCAGGAGCAGATCTAGCACTCACACACTGTCGTCCAGGACTGTGAGGGTAGAGTGCCAAGTAGATGCGATATTTACGAGCTGCGAGTGAAGATTGCGAAGCAGAATTCAGGGGCTGCGTCTCGGAAATTATGGTGTCATGGTTAATGTAAGCGCCGTGCTTGACAAGAACCATTTTTCAGGTTCGTTATCTGATTTTCTCAAACTCGAACGCTTTACAGACAATGCCATTGAGCACATAGGTGTTGAACACCAGAAAGTGAAGGCAGGTTTTTTACCCGGCAAATATATCTATGTATGGTTAATTTCATACGGAAAAGGTAAACAACACAGGCAAAAGAATGAAATGGTTTACCATCGGTTTTTTTTTGTTTCGAGTTAATATATTTACGGCTCTAGAGCATTTTTCAGCGTAAGTATTTTTAAATAAATGGGAAGTTAATGGTTTACTGATGAGTTGATTTACCAGGCTAACCCTGTATGCCCATGAGATGATTTTCAAAAGTAGAAGTAAATGAATGTTCAACATCAAGTTCTATAATCGAAAGCAAAAGTAATCTTGGCAAAAAATAGTATCACAATCATTCTTGCGGATGAGGCCTACAATTTAGCACCTAGTGCTACGGGTGTATTGAAGTATTCGTGAAATTCTTTGAGATAAATGAAGTATTCAATAATAATTGATAACATCATTTTTTTGCTATTCATGGAATAGAATAGAATAGAATGAGATATTAGGAACGAGCCTTTTTGGCCTATTCTTCGGTTGATTCCGAAGTCCCATGTCGTAATTCTAGCTGCCGATGATCAAGCACAAACTGACCACGGCGGTTACGGATTTCGAACCCGGGTCTTTCCGCATCGCAAGCGGGTTCGCTCACCAGTCGACCAAGCTGGTGGTGGGAAACCATAATAATATCATAATAATAATCCCAATTATAAGTCTCCAAAGTAAGTTGTTTCATGTGCAGACTCAGATCAGGAAACTCAGCGAAAAGTTTCTTGGGAATGTTTACAAAACACTGTCGCGTAAGATCTGTATTTTTATGCTGAGAACGCTATGTGAGCGCGCGTGCAATGTAACTAATATATATTGAGGCTTTTGGAAGTATAAGCTCTTTCATATCATAATTTTTTCACAATTGACTCATGATCCAGGATGAAAATCTCAATACGGACAGTTCATTTTTATTATCGCGATGACTAGTATGTGAATTCCTTTTTACTGACAGTTTGGACACTACGCCTAACAAACGAATGAATTCTTGGAAAACTGTTATATTATATAGTGAAAATTTTTTTAAAACACTGCTTTAAATCTTTGTTTGTCATTTTCAATCACAATCTTAAATGTGTTTCTACCAATTTGGAGAGAAAAATCTTCACTGACATAATATTTTGAGCCTAGAGGTATAACATTACTGCAAACTCACGTCGAAGCGACTCTTTTGTCTCGTGTCAACAGTGAGTAGATCCTGAAGAGCATCGCAGTCTTCCAACATAAAGGTTTCGTTAAGTTCTATCGCTTACATCTCGACGTGCGGCACTCAACTTGATTCATACTTTATTAGGATGTCTCACACCTAAGAAAAAGTTCTCTGGTGAGCCACACAACTCCTCTGAGAAAAGGAAAGATTTACGCCAAAGCATCACAGCTACATGGATGTTATCGCTCACAAAGATCTAAAGTGTGCTCGTCTCTATGCAAAATAAAACAAAATTTTTGTCTTGCGCCAGAGCAAATTGATTTATAGCGATAACATCAAGCGTATGGGAGCATGATGTTGTGATGTTAGCTCGGAACGAGCGCTGTGAGTGGCTCCGCACCAAACTCTGCAGTCTTAGCCTCGAGTTAAATGAGTTTCTTGCAAAAGAAGGGAAGGCTTTCGACGGCACGAAGACTAAACAACGCAGGCTTATCTTCCAAATAAACTCGCTCAAGCAAACTTATTCAATTGGCACCGAAGAAATTGCTTTCCTAACTCAACTGAAGCTTAGTGAAGTGGAGCAGCGAGAACGTGTTTCCTTCACAAACTGTAAAGCTTCAAACATTTACTGTGCATGAGGGAAAGATAAAATTTAACACGACAAGATCTTGTTTGTTAAATTAAAGTTACGTCTCATTTTGTAACTAAGAGAAAAAAATGGTCAAACTTTAATATCTATTGAGTAAACTTATCAACATTAATTAATTTTTTATGTTACCAGCGTAAGCAATCGGTATTTTACTGCAACTCTTTTTCAAAATTTAAAGGTAGAAATTCAATATTTATTATGGCGATGATAAATACATTTTTGCAAGGAAAAGATACAAGGATATTATTTTCATATCAAACTGTACAAACTATGCTCTGATTCGAAAGATAATGAGACCTTTCCAAAAGTTAAGGGTAAAGCCCCCAATATTATATACACAACGGCTCGTAAAATAGAGGCAAGCCATGGACCTGTAGAAGATGAAGCTATGGAGCTGATGGAATAAATTGACCACTGAAGGTAATGTAGCACTCACTCACAGTATTCCAAACACTCAACTTGGAAACGAAATAATTTGAGAATCTTCGCTCCATTACCTGGAGTCATGGTGCAAGACCAATAACTAAATACCCAGTGCTCTATAACGTTAAGTTCATTGTGATGTTACTTTTTTCACTATCTCTTCTATAATACTCATGTTTTAATTCCTTTGTAATGTTTGACTAGTTCGCATCTCTACCATGATATGAAAAAATGTTCCAAGATTCATGTTGAAGAGGTAAACATAACCCCAAGTTTATTTTTGACGTTGAAGATATCGAGCATGAATATGACTTAGATGTTGTAAGTGATACTCAGTACACAGCTCCACTGCGCAAGCCAGCGTCAGATGCAACATGTCTGAGAGCAACATTCATGTGACCTGGGAAACGTGGCATGTGATGCCTGTAGCACGCACTTCTGACTTAACCGTTGCTCGTATCAACTACTTTGTCTCAAATTATGATGCTGAATTCAACTTACTTCAAGTTCTTATTGATATCAGACCAGAAATTGGAAGCCCATAGCATTAAAAAGCGCGATCTTCTCATAAAAAAACCTTCAGCTATAAGCATTAAGGGCGCATTCGGTATACACATCTGCGTAATATAAACCAACACTACCTTAGCGCTATTTTCGGGTGAACTTTTACCTTCACTGACGATGCATCAACTTTTCCAGTGCATTGTTGAGAATTTCCTTGTTATACATAGTATAACAGTATTATAAATTTTCTTTATTGAAATCACTAGGAAAAAATATCCTACCTGTTTAAACTTGTAACATGTATGTCAATTCTATATTAATAGCGCTTGAAAACTTTTTATTTCTTACCAGAAAGTACTATTTTTATCAAAATTGTGCTGCCATTCTTTGGCATATTAGCGTAATGTGATAGAAAAATGTGATTTTAAGCAAGCAGGCAGCGGAGAATAAAGGAATACACAAGGAATTTTAATATCTTGAAGCACTTTTATTTCTTGGTGAAGTGAATACAGATCCAGTTAGGGTATGTCTTAATAAGTAGCCTGTGGAAGTGCTGACTCCCGATGTAAGAAGCACAGCATTAGAATCCTAAGAGTATGTCAGTATAATAATTTTAGAAGTAAATCAAGCAACTTAAAAATACTTCAAGTACAGAAAAAATGATGTGAACAAAATCATCAGCAATACGTGCTAGCAGGTAAGGTTTAGGTGGAGCGACAAAGCCGAGACCTCCACTCACAGCAACCTCCACGACCACCTCTAGGCGCACCTACACCCTCGTGTTCTACTCTTCTCATTTGAGCTTTTTTATGCAATCACTCGCTCCATTGAGTTGTGTCTGGACTTGACAGTACTCAAAGATAACCACAACACGAAGGTAAACAACAACTTTGATGAGACCTGGAGAGAAGGTTGCCTCTCCAGCATATGTAAAGTTGACTGCAGGTCTAAACAGAGTTCACAACCTATAACTGCTGCAACACTTTATTTCATTCATTTAAGACTCAAAGAGACTGACGGTTTGGTACAAATGAAGAACGTTTTAAAATCTAACTGCAGTATGGATGGAAAACGAGCCTAATAATTGAGATCTATGTTTTAAGTAAGCAGTTTTCTCAAAACCTTGAATCCATGCAAACTGTTTCCCTGATACGAGGCATATCAATGGTTCTAATTGATGAACTAGTGAGTTCAGAAAAAGCATCATTTGCCAGTAATTTTTAAATGACTCAGTTTGATTCCTTATCATACTCACATGCCATTTTTAAGTGAACGACCCTATGATCATACACATAAGTTTGCGCTTCGGTGATGACAACTGGAGCATCTCGCAATGCCAGGTGCATTGATAACAAAAATAACATCAACAGTATTTTTGTTACATTACATGTGTTACAGTTCACAACTGTTGTGTGAAGGATTGCCTGGGTTGTGTGAACTAATATCAAGAATCGTTTAAAGCGTACAAATATGAACAGGCACAGCTGATAGTAGCAGCAGCTTGAACAGCAGCAATAAGGACAGCAGGAGCAGCTGTGTAGCGTTCTCTAAGGCAGATGATATCAGTTTGCACCTCAATTCAATTCCGCGAGAAGTGCCTCCAAACTTGCCAGATGGGCTTGGCGCGCCTCCTAGTCAAATCAAGCCTTGGAAATTGGCTCCTTTCGAAATTGAACTCTTTTAATAGCTAGTGCGTGCGTAGTTACAAGTTGTATGAGGTTAAGACAGCAAGAGTTGTTCAAGGAACACATTTTGTGATAAAATCTTTGCAGTGGACTGACATACATGCGATGTCCTCACGAGAGCACAAATATAAAAAATCTGTTAATGAAATATATCAGGTCAGTGAATTGGAGAGTTTTTTATTTTGGAGATCAATGCATCAGCAGCAAATTAATTGATTAATGAATAATGAAATTAATTTAACTTGCTTTCTTCACATTTACTTCTCCTAACATTTCTAGTTCTGTCAACCATAAATCAGGGGTTTAAAATTACGTTACTTCATAGGCGTGCTAACAGGCGGTCAAATAAAAAAGCAATATTGTAGAATTAATCCTCATTATTGTGAAAAAATATGTTTTTACCTTTTACCTAACATCTGAGGAAAATTAGAAATACATATTAAGAAACAAGATAATAGTTAGGAGTTCAAAGACTAGATAGAGTACCTTAAAAAGGGTTAAAAAACTTAACATCTTTAATCTTTAACATCCTTTGCATCAGTATACTAGATACATGATAAAACTTTCAGATTTCTCTTTCATTTGATATAGAATTCATTTTTTGACTTGATTACGTTATATCACTTCTTATTATTTAAAAGTGAAATGAATTCTGCAGCTTCAGTTATAATGAAAATCTTTGTTTAGTAACTAGTACCTACGACTAGTAGGTGGTTCTCCCTATTATATTTAGAATGTTGCAACAAATAATCATAAAACACTACAAATATTTCCAATAAAAATGTTAAGAACTGCTCAAACATATGACCGCAAAAAACTATCACAACCGAAATACAAACATGTGGCAAGTAAGATATTGATTCTTCCTTTGTATTGTATGAACAAAAACCGTAACTGATTTGAAATCATAGACAAATGTAAGACAATGATACATCTTTGTGTGCAATATTGCGGAATAAAGCACAGCCTGATACTAAAGTGACAACAAATACACAGCCCAAGCTAAACAAAACATTAAATTGATTTAAAATTGAAAACTCAATGTTTACACAAAAGAATCATACAATTGCTTCAAAATGGTCAGGTTTTTATGCCACAATTACCACTGTTTTGATGATTGCGTGGATAAACTCTGTATGTTTCTGGCAACTGCTATAAAATGCCAACTGTTCATAAATAATCAAATTGATCGATGGCAGAAATGCGTGGCTGTACGAGGACCATACTGTAACTAATTAACAAACTGAATGTTAATTTTTTTAGAAATAATTTTTTTTAAATCGGTCATTATTTTCCGAACACAGTAACTTAACAGGCCTCATATACTTCTTCTGTTTGAGATTGTCTCGAAGCGCTCAACCTTCACTGCGATGAAAGCATGCTGAGTAAACTGAAAGATTCATTTAAGCTGTATAGATCTTCTAAATGAAAGGCTTTCCGCCCATAAGCTCTACCACATATATTACATAAAGCACAAGATATATTCCCCTCAGTTGCAATAAATGTTGGAGTACGCTAGGCTATGTTTATCTTTTTCTATCTTTTCAAGATCAATGCGTAGAAAAAGAAGTCTTTGTCTTCTTTATGAACGCCGCTGGGAGCCATTGTCTTCCATCGAGCGTTTCGCGATTCTATTCTCCGTGGCACCAGCGACAAAAGGAACAAGTCGGCTGTCGCAAGTTATCTGCTGGCGTTAACAGTTAGCAAGTGACAACACAGCGACATCAAATTGTCCTCCCTCTAGACAGTAAGCCTTTTAATTACGCGTCTAACAGGCACTAACAAAGCCAGACTCCCACTGTGTTTCTCCCTATAGGAACAGCACTGAGGCAAGTTGCGGCTGTGAAAACTAGTGCAACGAGGTGCGTGTAGTGATGGCGTCAATGAAATTTAGGCCAGTGCTCCCGTGGACTTAATTCAATATTGTTTCCCTTAGCTTTATGATGGGTTGTCATTTAATACCCTTTTGCTCCGTCTATTATTCTATTCTCGGTTTAGGCTCCTGGCATGCGATTTAAAACCGAATCTAAATTGATTTGGTTGAAAATCTATCTCGCTAATATGGTTTCAGCTGTTGCTATCCTGCTAAAAAACAAATCGAAACCTGAAGTTTTTGTTTTTTACTTTAACATTGAACAAATAGCCCTTCATTTCTGTGTTTATTGAAGTCGCATTCCAACGAATTATGCTTAGTTATTAAAGTAAAATTTCAATGCTCTCATTAAGATACAGATAGATAAAATTGGTTTCAAATAATTTGAACATTCATTTTTTACCTACTTTTATGTAATTTGTTTAAGTTCTTCATGCAGAGTCGTAGACTGGGCTTAGTTGATGATTAATTAAAGTTCTCTTGCATGATAACTAGATTATGATAATAGTTTCAACATGAATAGAAGAATATTATTAACACGTTGCCTATGTCTTGGTACATATGTGCACAACTAGGTATATTATTTGTTTCCTGTCAAGAAACTTATATCCTTTTTCAACAATAATGAAGTTGATTTTATTCGTCTTAAAAATTAAATAAAGGCCTTTGGTGATTTGTCCGAAATTTCTACATCAGTTTACCAGTTCTCATCTACAGCACAAATCTGGCACATATCAATTCCAGATGGCATGTATCTTTTCGTGTTTATAAATACAATTAGCATTGCGTACCAAAAACAAAGCAAAAATAATGCAAGTGTAAAGAAGTTTATTCCTACATTTTTCGTGTTGCTATTACTGCAAAATTTTGAAGTTGAGATAATATGTTCATAAGCACTCACTCATAAGGCTTATGTGGTCACCCATACGCCTTACCACTGACTCGTAAGACCTATGTGGACCCATACGCCTTACCACTCACTCGTAAGACCTATGTGGTCACCCATACGCCTTACCACTCACTCGTAAGACCTATGTGGACCCATACGCCTTACCACTGACTCGTAAGGCTTGTATAGTCACCCACACGCCTTACCACTCACTCGTAAGGCTTATGTGGTCACCCATACGCCTTACCACTCACTCGTAACACCTATGTGGACCCATACGCCTTACCACTCACTCGTAAGACCTATGTGGTCACCCATACGCCTTACCACTCACTCGTAAGACCTTTGTGGACCCATACGCCTTACCACTCACTCGTAAGACCTATGTGGACCCATACGCCTTCAGTTTGATGCGCTGGGCTGCCCTCGTTGAGTCGCAAACTTCTGAAAGTTCAAAGGAGAAGTAAAGATATTTGTGGACGTCTGACCAAGTATACAACCAAAACAGAGATTGCTAGCCATTACACCTATTGTATCATATGAAATTTAAGATCTTAAGGAAACATGTCTAGATTCAAATGATAAGCTTCTTCCAACGGAAGTTTTGTCAATATAATACGCCAAGCACAGAGTTGACAAATCTTCCTACAGTAGAAAAGGCGGGAGCTTGATAATTGATATCAACGAAAAGCTCTCACCACAATTTAAAATGGAGCAAAAAACAGAAAAAATTTAGCTACTATATCTCACAATCCACCCGCAGCAAAGAACAATCTAATACTAAGAATGACCGTCATGTGCTTATACATTTATTTATTTATATATATATATATATATATTAATTAATTAATTTATTTATTTACTTCTTATTTATTTATATATTTATTTATTTATATGTTTTGTGTCACTTTCCAAAAAATTAGAGAGATCCAGAGCCCTATATACTCGAGTCCGTATCGTGGATACCGAGTTCGGCGGGGTATTGCCCTATGATTCAGGTACATTGTACCCGAATATGACACGAATTGCAGAGCCAATTGCAGCAGTAGAAAACTGTTTTAGTTTTCACTAGAAATGTTGTCATTAAAGAAATGCTCAATTAAAATGTTTGTCCTTTATAGATATATATAAAACTAAATATGGTATATTGCGTTCTGATATGTAATTTTATTTAATATCTTTCAAACAGCATTTGCCATCATTTTTGATGGCACGGGTATTATCACAAAATATCTGCCATCACTTTTGACGGCTGGGTACACTAGTTATCAAGATTGTACTTGTTTATTGTGACTCGACCAGAATAGCAAGTGATGGCTATATATTTTATAACTCACTTGCCAATATTCTCAGTGCTCCCGACGGAATACGAATTGTGGCCAACTCCAAGCCTCCTTACTAAGACTTGTGTCTCGACAAAGCGTAGCATCTGGAAATATGTTTATTGTTCCACTTAAACAAATCTTCTAAAATTTGCCAGTGAGCTGACGAGATGGAACGATATTCTACACCCGATCATCACGATATTTACCTACATAATAAACTGCAGAGGTTACGGACAAATGGGAGATCGCCAAATAAAAAGTTCCTCACTTTTAGTTAGCGTTAATAACACGATGACACAAAGAAAGACGTCTTAAATTGCTCACAGGTGACGAGGTCAGTAGTTTTGACAAATGATTAGCAAAGAGACGCTCGAATGCTTCATGATACTAAAGAAAAAAACTGTACCAGCAGCTGAGGATCTTGGCCAACTAACGTAGCCGAGACCCACCAACAACCCTTCCATGTTTTCACTGCAAATTCGACGCTTTATGGATGCCAAACAATAGTCGTATAGAAGACTTGATTTATACAAAACAAAAATTCACCATCGATTAAGTGTACAAGGCAAAATAAAAAATTACAGCAGTAGCACAAGCTAAAGCAAACCTCAAAAATGAGAATGAGGCCTCAGCATACCCAGGATGGCTCCCAACTTTATAATTGGCTCGAAGCATTCCTGGTCGTAGACAGTTCCATGTTCTTACCCATGTTCTTAGTTCGATGTTCTTAACCATGTTCTTAGTTCGATGTTCTTACTCATGTTCTTAATTCGATGTTCGTACTCATGTTCTTAGTTCGATGTTCTTACTCATGTTCTTAGTTCGATGTTCTTACCGACGTTTTTAGTTCGATGTTCTTACCTATGTTCTTAGTTCGATGTTCTGACCGATGTTCTCACCGATATTCTCACCGATATTCTTAGTTCGATGTTCTTTGCCGTGGATTTTGCAGTGCGATTTGAAAGAGAATCTTTACCATGGCACCTGTGCTGGGTTTGTCTGTTGACGGTCTTTTTAAAATGGGACCATTCTGTACTCGCATCAGTATTCACGAATCCCTTTAGTGGGTTGAGGTTCATCTTTAATTCATTAGGTACACTATTTGAAGTCATAGCTTTTGATCAAGGTGATCTTGATGCTGTCATTTGAATACCTACTATAACATACCAGAAAATAGATAGACTACTTCTAAAAGTTACTTTTTATATAACTAGGTAGAAATGATTCACTTTCACCAGGGCAGCACAATATCTAATGAGAACTTACATGTCTCACAAATATCTAAACGAGATTTCTTTACTCACAAGTGAAAGAAGTGAATATTTATGACTGTGTTTAGTGAAAGAAATGTTAAAATACCTGTTTGTTGGGTTGTTTCTGAACTATTTTGGAACCCTTGGAACTAACGATGTTTTGTTAACTTTTCAAGTGCTTTCATTTTAATGTATTTTTTAAGATTTATGCGCCAGACTTACAACTTTTAAACAGTAATATTATAAACTGAGCACAAGTGCTCACCTAAATGTGTGCTAAGCTAACAAGCTTATTGTAATTCAAATGTTACTACAGTCATTTTGCCCATCGCATTGTACACATCAAAATAGAGGGACACTTTTTGTGTTGGGTTTTTTCGTATGCATAAAAGAGGCTTTTGCTTTACTGTCAGTGAAACAGGCATAAAAAATATCGTAAAAACAGTCATCGTTGCGCAAGAGTTTGTCAAGTTTAGGCCGTGGTCATTTGCCTCGGCTGCTCAAGTTGGTAAACCAGATCACACTGACAGTCGGGCGAATTTGTGCTTTTTTTACAAAAATGTTTCACTGCTCTGGAATTGTCTTCGGTCGTTTACTTATTTACGAAGGCGTTCAAGTTTGCTGAATATTCTCAGTTCTTCTTATTACATACAACGAATGTAAAACAATTATATTTTATATCATGTTTTCATTATAAGTAAAGTTAAAAGAAATATCTATAAAACAAATTGTTGCAGTCATTTGTTTGGGTATTTTATTGAAGAAACCTGACCTTAATTATGATGCCAATACAGCAAATTTGTTTTATTAGATTAGCCTGCACCAAAGCTGAAGCTGAAACTATGATGCCAGTACCAAACGTGAAGCTGAAACTATGATGCCAGCACCAAAGCTGAAGCTGAAGCTATGATGCCAGCACCAAACGTGAAGCTGAAGCTATGATTCCAGCACCAAACCTGAAGTTGAAACTATGATGCCAGCGCCAAACCTGAAGCTGAAACTATGATGCCAGCGCCAAACCTGAAGCTGAAACTATGATGCCAGCACCAAAGCTGAAGCTGAAACTATGATGCCAGCACCAAACCTGAAGCTGAAGCTATGATGCCAGCACCAAACCTGCAGCTGAAACTATGATGCCAGCACAGAAATTAGCTGAGTAGCTGGGTTGCGTTAGTGAGAACCTAGCGTTTGCTTGATGGTGCGCCGCTCGATAAGCGCTCCTCAGAAGCACCATGTGCCGAGGCTTTACGGTCATCTTTATACATTTCATCAAATTTGTAGGTCGTTCACAGCTGTTTTTGTGGATGCCATAACAACTTGTCAATGTTTTTGTCGTGTATTTTTGGCGTGGTTCAGGAGTGCGTGAGGAGGCGCCGTAGCTTCTTTTGCCTTATTCGGGGGCCAGCGTAATTTGATGAGCTCTCACTGGCAGATTTATAACCTCCATTTTGAGCGAATACTCCGCTGCCTCCTACTCCACATCCAGGGCTACATTCTCATGTTGCTGTTGCCTCTACTTCATATGTAGCACATGACTCTCATGTTGCTGTTGCCTCTACTTCATATGTAGCACATGACTCTCATGTTGGTGTTGCCTCTACTTCATATGTAGCACATGACTCTCATGTTGCTGTTGCCTCTACTTCATATGTAGCACATGACTCTCTCACTGCTCTCGATCAATCTAAAATAGTGTAAAATTATTTCTGAATACCTCAAACCACAAGAGCAGAATTATTAAATGAACTTAAAAGCAGTAGTAACAACTGTTATCGTAAGACATATCGTCAGACTGTGACTATTGCATTGCTGCAACAGTGTTTGAATTCATCGTAGACTGGGAAACTTCGTCTTCTATCAAAACGCCTTTGGAAGTGTAAGAAAAATAAAGTAGGGAATAGAGAATTTCATCGTCCTCATATAGGAGGCGCACAGTTCCAGTAGTAGTCGTCATTAATTCTAACTTACAAAAATCCTCATCACGTTGCAATTTTGGAGGATGGTTCATACGATATCCATCATCCTGGAACATAAAACTTCGTATTCATTTATCCTGTTCTTTGTTTTGAGACCATTTCGCAGTGATACGGGCAGTAATGATCTGTCAAATGTTGACTAGTCTATCGGCCGTGTCTGTTCATCAAGGATTGTGTGCCTAAGCTTTAACCAATCAAGCGTCAACTGAAAAATTGTTCGACCAATCAGCGCAACATTTTAGTGATTCAAGACGACCCTGATTTGTGCCTACAGGGTAGCTTTTGTGAACATGAGGTCGGTGTTCGAGGAACGAGGTCATGTTCAGACATAAAATAGGTCACAAAGAACACTGCATAGAACATAGAATCCGAGCACCGCGTGATGAGTTGCATAAGAGAGACGTGATTCAGCAGAATAATTGCAACACTGAGCCGCAAGAATAAACGTAAAACAAGCAACAGGGAAGACAATCACACACACGCTGATCTTCATTTTCAAAATTCATGTTTCTGTTACTCGATAAAATTATTTAGAAATAATTTTATACCAATATTCATGAATGAAATAATCACTCGCTAGGGTGGACATTATTTTTTGTATCATAGGTCCAGTTTATACAGTAGCTACATGCAATTAATATACAGCCCTTAACCCTTTAGCGACGAAAAGGACCATACGGTCCTCTTTCACGGTCTTTGGGAAAATTGTTCTAATAATTAAACGGTGAGCAATATGAGGTTGCTACTGGATTTGAACGCGGCGGCATGTTACAGCGTCGTTCTTTTAGTTGCCTGGCGCTCAGCGTGCTTCATTGCATCAGTGTACAGGCGGTCTTTGTGAGCTTAAACGTAGAAACTAGAAAAAAATTGGTCGCTAAAGGGTTAACAAAAGTTCCATCTTCATTCCAGTAACATTTTCTTATAATTCTTTGCATACAAAGTATTTGATACAAGTACAATCAACATTTGATCCCGGGGGTACGAGGCAGATTTGCAATCATGAACACTAATGCATTTTTTAATATTAAACACCTAATATGACTGCGGATGATTGCCACGAATAAATGCAATAGAATTCCGTGACTTCATTCCAGGGATCTGGTTTGTGCCTGGAGGCGTACTGTGCAATTATGTTGAGGTATTGCATGTGTGGCGAGCACCGTCTCGTCTCTACTACAGCAACAACAAAAATATTAAGAATAGGCAAAGAAACAAAGTACACATGCGATTAAATGACTAAAAAAACAGAAGTGGCCTCTGACTGATGCTTTTTAACGTCTTAGAAAGAGGATTTGAACTTAACAATTCCAGTCAACTCTAGCGGGTAAAAATAAATATTTAAGATAACGGGTAATAAATATTAGGCTCATCGCTAGGAAACTGCAGATGAGAATATTACGAGGGCAGAATGTTTGGAAAAGCACGAGAGTTGCACTTCTTGTATATTACGTGAGATAATAATACATGTATATGAGTTCCATCTGAAACGCAATCTGTAAGCTTATGTAAAGTAGAGAGAAGCACGGAGTCAGTTGTCTACTTTGCGAAAATTTGAACTAATGAAGTGGAAGAGCTGGAGTAGTTTATGCAAAATACAGTAATCGGCTTCGTTAATATCGTCACGGTGTCATTGCGTTCACATATAAAACCTTCACACGGAGTGAAAATAAAAGAGTAGTGCCTAAATGCTCGACTCTAATCTAACGAAATTAGAAAAAACTATATTTCTGAATAGCAACAGAGACCTCGAGAGTAACAATGATATAGAAGGAGTGAAAGTCAATTGGTCCAGGGAATGTGCCTAATGAACAAAGGTTTTAGTTAAAGCAGAACTCTTTTTAACCTGTGCAACATACAGATTTCCATCAGTGTGCGTGTTTTTCTATGAGCCTGGGATTCAATATGGCTTGTGCAGTTCTTCATCCGTCTTTATTTTCGCCAGTGTTTGTAATAATTAATTATGTTATTTTGTCATTAAAACGTTCTATGTACGTGCATCAATACTTGGACTGCTGTCGTTTACAAGGTACAAAAATGTAGGAGGTGTAAATAAATTAGATTATTACAAGTTCCAGATCATAATTAGTGAAAAGAAACCCTAACCAAATGGCTCTCAACAGACCATCTTGCAAGACTAAGACAATGTCTTCAATAGCTAATACAGGGTGCGATAACATAACTTTTTTTTTCATAGCAAAGCGCTCTGAAATAAGGAAGTTTTGGAGCCGCACCCTGTATCTGTTGGTGTGCAATGAACCCTCAATGCATTATTTAATTCAATCGAAACATCTGGTTGTTGCGCAAACATCTCTTCGTCTTGCCTGAATCTGATACGATTAGGTTGAATTGCATCGCTGACTGACTAGTTTTGTGTTATGATAATCTCACTTTGAACTTGAATCTACACGTTTCATCAAAAAATAATTTCCTTGTAATTATATAAATTCATAAACAAATTTCAATGAGCCAGCCAACATTCATAAACTAGCGGCTTAGAACAATGACAGAGGAACAATAACTACACAAATATGAGTGTTCACACGATTAAGCCTTCGCATAAATAAGCATCAATGAAATCGAATGAAAATGCATCTCACTTTGCTGGTATCTTTAAAGACAAGAACATCGATTTCATAACAAAAAATTGAAATCAGACAATACGTACTAAAAATTCACCAAACCATCGTATTATGCAACGAAAATAACCTTTATTCTCCACCCCGTTTTTTATGTATATATGCTTTACGACTTTTATGCAGCTCGTCACATGATAAGACATAATGTCATTGCAGCATAGCTTCATTGATTCACACTAGTACTCCATCCCTGTTCATTTTGTACACACATAACTGTGAGCTTAACTACCAGGCTAAACGAATTGAAGCTTCCTGTGTACACCAGAACTCAGATTGTAGACGTACTCTGTGTAATGAGTACGTCTACTCATTACATTACGTTGGAGGTCGTAATCCAACGAAATCCAAGAAACTAAAACCTATTCTCACTTCCAATAGTCTTTCCCACAGTGGCTAAATAATGACATGTGATTAAGATTTTAGCAGCTTAGAACTACTGACACGTACAGTCAGAAAGTTCACAGCTGACAATTTAAATTACACAGTATAACAATGACAATTGCCACATTCCTGCCAAAAACTCCACGAAAATCATGAAAAGTTCTTCTCAACGCTTAAACTAATTTTCAGTTTGAACTCTTTCGAAAGATTATACTCACATTAAAAAATGTGAGTAGAAAAGAGCCAAGAATATATGTATTTACTTTTGGTTAATAATCCCTATGTGTGATATAAATGTCAACCTTTTTACTGCTATAACTTTTCGCAGCTAATTCGAAGAAACGGATTGATGGAACGTTTCACATTGCCAAGAGCTTTTTTAGGTTTCTCTCTGAATGTCTGAGAAAAAAATAGATTCCAAAGCAATTTCCTATCAAAGTGACCTTGTTTACAAGTGACCGCAAAAAATGTACATTACTTTTAGGAAATTTAGAACCATAGAAACCCTTTTCTTTCTTCATAAAAGGACTTAACAATTGTACTTTGAGAACTCTGAATGTAAAGATCAGTGAATTAACCAGCTTATGCAAGATGCAATGTTAGAAGTGAACTTGCAATATATCGCTTATTAGTGCATGCTTTTGGGAGCCCATTCTTTGTGTTCTTTATGAGGTCGCAACGCGCTTGCTTTAGCCATAGAGATGAGAAAGCATCGGACGGATGGCAAAACACAGGCATAAGAGAAATCATCGCCCGAATTATAGGAGAAGATTCCTTCGAAAAATATGAGCGAGTTACGAGGGCATCCAAGCGACAGCGATGGCCAATAGAGCGGCAGCGACGCCGGTCCCAGGCTCTCACTCGTGAAGGCTTCTTTCTAAACCATTGGCATGCGTGGAGTCAGAGCGTGTAGAGTAACGCCCGTACAATGCACAATAGATGGACCAATAACAATGAAAAATGCAAGTTCTTCCATATTCATGGCATGGTCCATAAAACGTGGGGCTTTAGCGCTTTTCTAAAAAATACGTCGACACCGAAAGCAATCCAAGGTTCCTACGCTCTTCAGTAAAGTATTCGTTTGAGCATCGGCTTGGAAGTCATGGCTATTACGATTCCTACTTTATTTAAGTAAGAAGAAATCTTGTTTGACTATATTCCTAAAAAGCAGACTACTTGACTGCAAGATTATTTTAAAACTGAATATTTAGCTCGCCTCGCTGTACGATATTTCGAGTAGCATCATTTCAGCTTTCGATGCTATTGCTCTCTAAAAGGCGAATTTTTCTTTAGTTATTCAGTTTTGGCAATCATGTTTCTCGCTGAAGTTGAAGGACGGGAATCCAACCAACCGACTTACGAGAGCTTAAAGCAATTCGCAGTTTTCTCTGCCAGAATTTTGCTTGCTTGGTTATGTTCTTGTCATATCTTAAGAATTATGATGCTCATTGGTTGCTTATCGACAGTTTTTTCTTTGAATTACGGTCAGTTTGCGATGTCTCGTTGGCATAATGCGATGGTGTTGAGAACACGACAATCTGCTCGTCTCGTACCATCGAGGAAATTCCAAATGATTCCCAAAAACATTACTGGACCGGCCGATATCATCAGCCATTCTGAGAGTGACGTGAGTAGCTGGAAAAGATAAATGGCGTCTTCTGGGCCCCATGGAAAGAACTGTTATGCTCATGCTCACGACTGACCGTATTTCTGACTGCAGTCCACAAGGAAAATTTGGACGGATTTCGCTTTCTGTGCCATCTTTGCCAGACTGCAAGACATTGCTTTCACGGCAACAGCAGGAAACTGGTATCGAAACAGTGATTTATGCAATATTAATATCAGCCACAATTTCTGCCTATCATTAGCAACTCTTTGCAACGGCATGTAACGAAAATACCTTGTTTTTGAAGCAGAAATATCCAGCTCATAAGATATGAACTCTATTACCAGTGGATTGAAAAGACCAATCCAGGAAATTGAAGTTCTTGTTGTCTGAAAAAATCGATGAGAGTGTAAAATTTATTTATATTTTATTATCTTGAAGCACTAGCACTATTATTACTTTTTTTAATCGATCTTCGATGTAAATGTAGCCGAATATAATTCAGTAAAGTTTTTTACACAAATGCATGATAACACTAGCAGAGGAATTAATGAAATATTCTTATTATTTGAACGGTTGATTGATTCCGTTGAAGGAGAAAAATACTCAATTGAGACATTTTATCAGAGAATTTTTAAACTTCATTTTATTTCTTATTCGTATTTTATTTTTCAAGAAAACCATATTTTTCATATGTGTCTAACCATATACGTATTATAAATTCGTGCAATTGTCAACAAACTTTTCAGAAAGTTTACAATCGTCCACAGCTTAGGCCTCGCGCGTTTTGTTTAATATTTATTAAGATAGTTTCGAGAAATGAGATATCCATAAACAATAATTGTGCTTACGTGTATCATAAATAATCGAAAAGTATCTTTCTTACAGTAAATATAATCGTGAATTGTTACGCGATTATTTAGAAAAATAAGTGTCTATGAGAAAATTACAGGTAACAATCTTCAATTCTTTTGGTATGAAATAGGAAAATGTCTGGGAAGTTTGTTAAGATTCATTTTCCACTAAAACATTTCACTGCTCTTACATAATCCTGTTCTTCGACTGAAATAAATTTGAAATTTTCTTTCTTTGTAAGCCAATCACGTAACATAAAAAAATGTAACACTGACAGCAGAAATGATCGAAACAACTACTAGTACGATCATATGTTAAGGAAATTATGAAAAGGTTGACTCGGTTTATCTTCATCAAACTTTGATTAAGTTTCCGAAATTTAATTAAAAAGACTGCGTTGACTTTGATATGCCTATCATATTTATGGCTCGTTACTGTTGTCATATTCTACTCTCGTCTACTTCAGTGTACCCTAGTGCGCACTAATTTACCCTAGCCTACCCTAGTCTACTCTTGTCTACTCCAGTCTACCCTAGTGTGCTCTAATTTATCCTAGCCTACCCCAGTCTACACTAGTCTACTTCAGTGTACCCTAGTGCGCACTAATTTACCCTAGTCTATCCTAGTCTACTCTAGTCTACTCCAGTCTACCCTAGTGTGCTCTAATTTATCCTAGCCTACCCCAGTCTCCTCTAGTCCACTCAACAACAACAATCTTTATTTCCAATCAAGTACACAGTACATAGACATTTAGTACATTGGTTTTTCAAATTCTTAAGGTTAACATTCTTAGAGTAAGGGTGATGGTGAGCTCCATGCAACGATCCTGGGACGTCTTACCGATAAGTGCGAGCTCACGGCGTGAAACGAGAAACAGCTCGTATTCATTGCCGGGTTTCGAGCCCGCAGTCTTTCTGCACAAGCAGAGACCCGATACAGAACACGAGCCGCAGACCACTCGACTACGGTGGAGTCTATCCTTGTGTGCTTTAATTTACCCTAGGCTACCCCAGTCTACTCTAGTGGCATACGCAGTAAAACCGTCTCCATTTATTTTCACTGTTTGAACTTCTTGACTTCAAAACCTGATCTAAAATGACCCATCATAGAATGACAAGAATTTGTTTTGGCAAGTCGTTTTCACACTTATACTGAGAACAATTTAAGAATTGGTTACTATAGTCAACGTATACTATACATTTCTTTAAGAACGACTTCTGAATATATGCAGAGGAAAGTCATAATCAGGTCAGAATGCATTTTAAGGATTTAAACCTCCCTGCTATATTTTTGGTTCGACATGGGTCAGGTCACCCACTTTCATTGCATGAACCTTGCATTCATGTAATATACTGAAAAAAACGCTGTTTGGTGGAACTATGTTAATGTTAGAAGACGTGCGTGTCCCACCAGATTTTCAATGTAACTTTTAAAGTACCAGATCGATATTGGAAAAGCTTCGGCTGTTTTAGGTTTTTCAGTTCAGTTTTCAGCTGATCTTTCAAGCTTTCTGCACCTGATGTCTAGTATTAAGTGGAATCAGGCATCGAAACTTGGTATCGGTACGAAATCAATTTTAGCATTCACATCATATTGTATAATTAATAGATGACATTATCAGTTTTTTCAAAAAATTCGAGTTCCAGGATTTTTAGATTTCTTGTTGTATTTGGCTTTCAACAGCAATAATTCATAAGCTCTTTTATTTTAATAACTTCGAATGGTTTTGTATTATGTTCTTAGAGGCTGAGCTGGGCATTGATTTTTAGGGCCGGCCCAGGTGCACGAGGGCCAGTCAACCTCACCCAATTTATTGAGGACCCAAAAAACAAACGCCACAGAGGCCAAGGAAGGCCTCGACGACTTGGTCCTGTTTTGCCCGTCTTTTTGTGGGCAGCTTCTTAACAAGTTTGCTCGGTGGCTCTTGCCGTCAGGGGACCCAATCTTCGGCCCTGAGCGACCGACGAATTTGACGTTTTTTCCTCCGCCAAAAATTGGCCGCCAAAAACAGACGTGAACTTCGAACAAGCTCGTCCGTCAACCTAGAATTAATTCTCTGACCTAAAAAATGGGACTTCAGTCAAGAAATTTCTTCAAGAGGACAGCATTCATAAGAAGCATTTGCTATGGAAAGAAAGAAGTAACTAAGTTCCTATGAGGAATCAAGGCCATTCAAAGCTCCTGTAAATCCCAGTAGAAATCCAACAACATTGAATTCCAAGAAATTATCATAATTGTTTGAGCTGAAAGAGATTTCACGCCAGTACATATTTTCGTGAACAAATATTGTTGCACTGAATCCCTTGAAAATGGATTGGATGGTCGGTTAGAAAAGTTTGAACCCTATCAAATTAATCTAAATGCATTTAGTCGAAGTTTAGTATTTCACTAGATTATATCAAGAACTTATTTGAATTAAAATTTTCGATGATATGCCATTGCCTCTCTGATTCTTAATTTCTTTAGACCAACTATTTTGGTTTTGAGCAATATAAATAAATTTTGCAACATAAAAAAAAAACAGTTTTATGGAATTCCATCAAACTCACGTATCCTAGGTACTTTAAATTTCTTTATAAAAAAATATCTTGAATCGAGAATTAAATTATATGTTTGGAATGCTGTTTCTCTGTAAAATGGCTTGTGAAATAGTGATCTACATATATCCATAGATCATAGGAGCCAGTGTAGGATGATACATCAGTTTTTTGGTTTGTATTAGTTAATTTGGATTATTTGTTTGCGTTTTTCGTTTTTTTCCTACTCAACACATGCTAGGCTGCTGGACTATAACCTGTAATTATTGATTTCAGATTTTTGAATTTTTCGAAAAAGTGCTTAGGGTATCCCCTACTGAATTTTATTTATTTATTTTGGTCAATGTTTTAGAATGCTATGAAACTTTGTATAACACTCAATTAGCGATAAAAAACAATAAAAAATGCTCCAATGCAGCAAATTTCATCTGGTATATTATCCATAGGTCATAGGAGCCTGTGCAAGATGATGCATCTGATTTTTTGTTAATTATTCGTTAATTTGCAGTATTTGTTGGCGCTTTTTGTTTTACTCCTACTTAATGCATGCTATACTGCTGAACTATGACCTGTAATTATTGATTTCAGATTTCTGAATTTTCGAATAAATGCACAGGGTATTTTTTACCTTTGTTGGTCAATGTTTTGGAATGCTACGAAACTTTGCAATCGCTGATTTAACGATTGGAAACAAGAAAACATGACTCCAATGCTGTGAATTTCATCTGATATATTATCCATAGGTCATAGGAGCCTGTGTAGTATGATGCATCTCATTTTTGTTAATTACTCGTTAGCTAGACAGTTCCCGTGGAAATTCCACGATTTAGATTTGAAAAATTCGTAATTATTTTAAAGACAAAGTATTCAAGAATTACGCTCAATTATTGGGTTATAAATTAATACTTTCTCATAATATATACAGAACTTCTATTCTGTACCTTATCTCCCGATAGCATGGCCCAGATAGTAACCGTTGAAATTACTGTTGTAAAAGTGATGAAATTAAGGATCTGTGAAACAAAATACATATTTTAGTTTACCCGTAGTACAACATAGTCTGAATATTTTTCATGAATACATACAGAACTTCTATACACGAGTATGATTCCAAGGTACACTAGTTTATGTAGATTTGCACTAGTTGTTTGCGTTTTTCGTATGATTCCTACTCAATACATGCTATGCTGCTGAACTATGACCTGTACTTATTGATTTCAGATTTCTAAATTTCTGAAAAAAAATGTACGGGGTATAATAGACAGTGTATCTCCATCTCTCTCTCTCTCTCTCTCTCTCTCTCTCTCTCTCTCTCTCTCTCTCTCTCTCTCTCTCTCTCTCTCTCTCTTTCTCTCTTTCTCTCTCTATCTCTGTGAGTCCGTCCCATTACTTCCCATCTATTACTGAAAAAGAATTCTTGAACTGAAATCAGAACAGGTATGTATATATTATTGGCATTGTATTATGGATAACAAAGGCGCCGGATTACTCTAAAATACACCATTTTTTGCATTATTGCAATTTTTCTCCTACACGGCCATGTTATCGGTAGAAAAGATACAGAATGGAAGTTCTGTATATATTCATGAAAAATATTCAGATTCTGATAGTACCACGGGTAAAACTGAAAAATAAATTTTGTTTCACAGATCCTTCATTTTATCTATTTTAAGCAGCGGAATTTCTTCGGATACTATCTAAGCCATGTTATCCGTTGAAAAGATAACAAATGGATGTTCGATATATATCAGTGAAAAATATTCATTTAAAGTTCAATAATTCGTCGTTAATCTTTAATACATTCGTTTTTATAATAATTTTAAATTATTACATCAAATCTAAATCGTGGAATGTTCACGGGAACTGTTTAGTTATATAATTTGAATCAATAAGACTTTAGCCATATCTATCAGTCAGTCGATTTAGTAAGTAACTTCTTGATGCCTCAAATATGAAATTCAGCCAATTTTGAGCTAAAGAACGTATCTACGAAGAGTTCACCTGTTGACAACCAGTCATTGAAATTTAGGCATTTTGTTGCGAAGGAAAAATAAGAAAGTTACCTCGTGCAAAGTCTGATGAATATGGTTGATAAAGCAGGACGCAAAAGCCTCTGTCCAATATAATGTTGCGTATGATTTATGCTGGGTGAAGGCTTTTATGAAGAACTACATAGTATATACTTTTGACAAATGCAGGTCTTTTTCCAAGAGAATTGTTATAAACACAATACAGCTGTTAACAGTACAGTCTTAAATTTTTGTTTGCCATTTAGTAACTCAAGAAGCATAATACAACAGGGATCGCACCTTCAATACTGTTTAACTTTTCTGACATAATCTTTAACTAAAATTATGATGAACAATTAGACACAGTTCTGACAGAAATAACCGATGAAAGTTCTTTTTTTAATAACTGATATCCAGTTAAGATTATAATAGAGCAGACTCAGATAATGCAAACTCTGCATTTCATTTGAAATAAGCGGAAATTATTTACCACTAAACTAAATTTCACTTAATAATTTTTGAATATCATACCGTACTTTATCATCCTATTTTTATAATTGACATTCAACAGTCACTATTAGATACAAGAAGGCTGAGCTGCACTGCTCTGGGTTGACGCTTAGGAACACCTGCTGTTGGAACTCGTCTTCACTGTATTGTTAGACGATGCTGGTAATTGATGTATTGTCAGACGATGCTGGTAATTGATGTATTGTCGGACGATGCTGGTAATTGATGTATTGTCAGACGATGCTGGTAATTGATGTATTGTCGGACGATGCTGGTAATTGATGTATTGTCAGACGATGCTGGTAATTGATGTATTGTC
>VCRD01001400.1:89134-138985 GCA_006783055.1 Trinorchestia longiramus
AGACGATGCTGGTAATTGATGTATTGTCAGACGATGCTGGTAATTGATGTATTGTTAGACGATGCTGGTAATTGATGTATTGTCAGACGATGCTGGTAATTGATGCATTGTCAGACGATGCTGGTAATTGATGTATTGTCAGACGACGCTGGTAATTGATGTATTGTCAGACGATGCTGGTAATTGATGTATTGTCAGACGATGCTGGTAATTGATGTAATGTCAGACAATTCTCATAATTGAATTCTCAAGAGGGGAGAGTTGATGTATGCTTCAATCATTTGAAACTTGAAACATTCTATTGGTTGTATTTATTCTTAAACAGAAATGAGTTTGTGTACAGAGTGTATAATTATTTTTTCATGCTAAATACATGTCTGATCTACCTTACATGCATAATAAGCACCAGTGTAGTTTGCTGAAATTATTATAGTTCTGACGTATTAAATATCTACAACCGAAGGCAAGCATTCATCTGTAATTTTATTTCTTGAAAGGTTTTAGCGCAACTCAGCCTTACTCCAGCAATTACGAAGGAACATCGCAGAGGCGAACACATGTAAGCTTCAGGCCAGGTGTGCTTCATCATCCTCTGCTGATGGGTCAGAAGGATCCTGCGGACTCGGCTATCCTTTGATGAAGTGCAGAGGCTGCTTTGAAATACGAGCTAGTCATTAATTCCTGTACCTATTTCTCCGTGTTCTGAATTAACGCCAACACCAGCGTGGCGGGCTGGGAACGAATGAAGCTAATTGGAATACGGAGCAACGCATACAGCCTGCAGGCGTCCTCACCTAAAGACGAGATGCCCCAACGCTTGCCCTGCTTAGATCGCACACATATGTGTACGACTATTATATAATAGTCGCCCTCTTTGTGATCTCAAAAACGACTTCAGACTTGACATGAAAAAGAATACATTTTACTGTAAAATTAACATTTGGGAAGGAATACCTTCGATCATCAGTGTTCAATTTTATTGTGCAGAAGAAACATTGTTCATGTATTACATTAAAACAAGTTCTGTTCAAGGCATGAGTTAAATATTTGACTTTACGCGACAACTACTAAAAAACAACTGCAATTTAGAACCCTTATAAATTGCTGAAAATTGTAAGAAGAATAAACAGTCGGTGTTCTTAGCAAATTGGATTTCACTCAGTTCTAGAGTTGCTCTGTTTTTTTGTTAAAATATTTTTTTTACAAGTGAAAATCGTATAACTTGTTAGACTAAAGCCCCACTTTTACGAATGATGATTAGTTTCCAAATTAAGTCAAGTGTTTAAGAGAACTATAAAGATTCAAACTCAATGATTGTATGAAGGATTTCAAACAAACCTGACAACGAGATTCTATGTGAAATGTAGGCATTAAAGTTAATTCGAGTAATTTTCTGATTGTAGTATTGTTTTCGAAAAGAAGAGAGGTTCTAGAACGGAAACGAACACGAAAATATACCATGAAAGGAAAAGGGAGACTGCAATTTTTCATGGAATTTCATGTGTTAGTCAAGTTAAATGAGACTCCACAATTTTTATTTGCGAGGTTAATGTGAAGAAGTTATTGTGAGCGTGCATTTTTCAAGTAGCACTTGTAGTTTATGAGCGGCCATGACACATTTTAATCATCACGTGATGTCCTGTAACGCTTTTAAAAAACTCAAATATAATCCTAACTAGGGCTAAATTTCATCATTTAAATTCTCATGATCTTATTGCTGGGTGCATGCAATTGCTTAGCTATTTTTTGCCTTACGCAGAGTGCTTCAACACAAGAATTAGGAACGTCCGCCATGCTTTGCTTCTGGCATACGCGTGTTCATTTGCGCCCTTGGATACATGAGCAGTCATGGCCAGTCATTCACGAGAAAGTGTTTCTGGTTGTCCGGACCCAATTACGAAGGACCGACTGTGCCAAGTGCCTATTATTTTTCTCGTCCAACAGCGGCGCTACCTGCCAATTGCCGTGCCCGCGTGCCTCTGTGAAGAAAAATTCTCTTTCGAATTTTCCAACACAACTTTTACCAATTTAAGCTGAGCGAAAGAGTTTGGTACGTCAGGACCAAAAAAACATCACCTCTGCAGCATTTCACGCGACAATCCTGAGTTCTTTGCTTGGTCTACGAGGGACAAATGAAGAAATGGTTTTCAACTCTCTTTTTTAGTGGACTCTCTGGACTTCGAAATACATCGTGCAAAGCTTGTCAATAGTTCCTACGAGAAAAGAAGACGGTCTTGAGTAGGATTTTTGTTTACCCTAAAAAAATTCGAAGGTTTTAAAGTAAAAACCTGAAAAGAGCAAGGTAAAGTGATAGTGATATATTGCGACTATGACAAAAAACAAAAACAAGTAAATTTATTCTTACTGAAGACAGTGATCTCAAATTTGTGTCAACTCTGCCTGTGAGGGTTCCAACGCACCAGAATTTCAAAGCCAGTCTTGTTTTGGCTTCCTCCACCAAACCTACCACCCATTTTGTCGGTGTTCCTGCTGCAAGAACTTATCTGCCGTCCAGACTATATTTCGTCCTGAGATTAAGTTCTATTTAAGATGGTCGTATACATGCATCTTTCCTTCGTTCCTTGAAAGAAGCCTGAAAATAAGAGTAGGTGGTTGAGAGTTATAGCTGGAAAGCCTAGGGACATAGAGCACTCTGTTCTAACCTGTCCTATCTAAATCTGTCATTTCTGACGGGATTTAGATGGAGAAAACTTTTTATAAAGAACCAAGAAATGAGGCTGTTCAAATTTATGTCTCGTTCTCTAAAGCTTGTGTTTTTGGGCTCGCTTCAACAAAGAAATCAACTTAGCCCTGGGGGATAATTTTTCTCAAACGAATGACATTAGGAGTCCATGTTTAAAAATAAAGTTGATTTTAACTAATCATAGCCTCGATGTTTCATATATCTGTATGGTAAAAAATAATTTGCTTCACTATATTTTTTTTACGTGACGACACAATATCCAATATCTAAAATTCTTTGTTATAATTATTATACCGCAGGTAATACGACTATAATTCATTGAATTTTATTTAAAATCATCGACAGTCTTCAAACTTTATGTATTTATCTGTCCGATTTTAAGGTCTTGATGTAGCAAGTTTTCAGTTAATTTCACCTCTGCTCCCTGGAATGAGATATTGATACGTAGCTCTGTGTCCCGGTGATCACATACAGTAATAAAGCAAAGATGACATGAACCAACACCAGTTCCTAAACTCTTCGAAAATAACACGAACGCAATAACCATTTGCGTTATATTAAAAAATTATTAATTCATTTTTAAACAGGGCACCAATTAGATAAATAATTATGAAAAAGTTTTTTGTGTTGCTTTGAACGTAAAGTGAACATTATAAATTTGTGCTGCGCTATGAGGACTTGAAGTCGAACTCAATCAGCAGGAGTATCTGAACATCAAGCTCAACTAAAACGCCTAAACTTTATTTTAGAATAAATGAATTTTTCCATTTATGACTTGCTAGTAGACTACTTACTTGTCCAAATCTACTCGACGGCTAAATTCTCGACTATGTAATGTCTCAATAAGAACTAAATGCTGAAAAAATCTATTGCTTTTAAATTTTCTTTCTAAGTATTTTCATAACTATAGCAGGGGAAACGTGTATCTCCGTAGCAATAAGCTTGAAAATAGCTTAACTTTAAATATTTTCAAATTAGGTATATTCAGTGTCATTATATCAATTGAAATGGATATAAATCCATTGGTTGATATAAAGTGCAGCACGTACTTGACATCTCATCAAGACTACATACTTGCATAAGACGACACTCTCTTCTAGCTCATTCCTCCGACAAAAGTGCCGTATACCCTGGTTTAAATTAAAATTTTAAATTAGTGGGATGAGCCCAAAACTAAGCACATGAAAGCAAAGTGTATCGTTCAAAATTGTTCACCCCAACAATTATTTATAATATTTATTCGCAGGGTCTTTTGAATTTTGGGCCCCATGCATGACAACGAAAATCGAAATATAGTGTAGCTGAGTTCCTGTGGATGAGGTTCATTTCAATATTCTTCCCTAAAACGCAGGGAGCTTGTTCGGAGGTACGGTGGTAGATAAATACTTGAGAATATAAACCTTGAAATAACCTAAGCATTTGATCACTGCATTTTATGAATTTGCTTTACTCGAAAGATATCATGCATCGCTTTTCTGCCCTTTTTGCATTGGTAGAATGCACTAAAAAATACAAGTATTACAGAACCCCTAAATTTTTTACATAGAAATTTTTGCTTATGGCTAAATTAAAATGACGTAATGAAAAAAACGATAACTTGGCCTATAAACAGACATTCCATTTACGATAACTTAATCTAGATATATGTACATGTCTGTTATTAGCTAGAAATATTCCTCCTAAAATTTATTCCCCTATAACTATCTGCAAATTACCTATGTAGGTATTAATTTGAGTTTCACCGTCCTTCTGTGCTCGTTATAACAGTAATAATTTAGCGAGTTATTTAATGCATTAACAATGTTATTGACTTCTACCATAAAACTGTAGCAATGACATCTTTGTCCACAAAATTGACGCATTCTCCGTAGTATTATTGAACAAATGATAACCTTCGAATTCTGTCTATCGGTTTATTGGTCGCTTTATGTTTCAAAAATTATTCCTTCTAAATAGCTTTTAGTTTGAAATCAAATCTATCAAAATGAAAGTCTTATTCAATTGCTTTCATATACTTCCGTACAAAATTCCCTAGAGACTTGCCCCCATTCTGCGTATTTTGGAGTACATGCTTTCATTCTCTGTTCATGGAATTTATGGCTGAATTTTAACCATACTGTATCACACTTCATTGTCATTATAAAATTTAATTTCATAAATCAAACAAAATTATGTTTCATCATTTTTTTTAGAAATGAAGGACATGTGTCTGCTTGAAATTGAGAAATTACAGGTTTTTCTGCATTTAAAATGCGTTCAAAACTAATACAACGATGAAAATTTAGAACCCACCAGCATTTTTGTTACTTTTTTCTCCTGGCTTCAAGTAGCATGAGTATTCTTTAGAAAAATCTAATGGTTGGTCAGTAAATTATATTTTACAACTCTTGATGGGTAATTTTTCAAAATTCAGTTTAAATTGCATTCAGTGTTACTATTCTGTCACAGCAAGAGATATTTTTCCCCTGTTTTTCCTATTTTCAAATTAATAATTGATCACTCGAACTACGAAACAAACCAGGTGCTAAATTGTTCAGTTGTTCGCAGTTGGTTGAACTAAACTGGTTTTTCATTATAAAAAGAGTAATAGTGCTAATTTTTCTGATGTAAAAGAATCAACTTAATTTAGTCAAAAACGACAGCAATAACAGAAGAAGACACCTTCCTCGAACTTAAAGTTCTCGAAAATGTCCTCTGTGTTTGTTTTCATTTTATCTCTTTCCAGAGAGCGCTCGTTATGAGTGTATTGTTCGTTTCAGAGCAGTTTTAACTTCGTAACGTTTCTTTGCAAGTAGAATTCACGGTTGTGTTACGCAGACAACAAGCGCAATCCTGCTAGCCCACCAATCATAGGGAAACTAATCGAATGAACTGTGGTCTCTCCCTCCTGCTCTCCCAGTCCCTCTGTTATTAAAATGATTGCATGCTAACAAACAAGTGACGAGGGGACGAACCCACCGCACTTCCCTTCCTATTCTCATGCGAACAAATAAAACACAAAACGATGAGGGAGTTGCTAGCGGCCCCTAGTGTTATTCGTACGAAAGACAAAACTTTTAAGGTTATAATGGTGTAGTTTTGCAAAGCAGCTCGATGCATCTCGCTATCGTTCGCCTTGTTGAGACAAAAGAGCAGAGAACGACGTGGTGCTAATGCAAAATAGAAGCAATTTTGAAATTTCCTAAAGTTTTCAATGTTTCTCCGAGCAGCAACTGTTTTATTTACGAAAATGGAATAAAGAGTTTCACGATCCTCAATAGAATTGTTCTGTAGCAATTCTCACTTATGAGAGAGTACTGAATCTTACATTGCTTTGCCTGTAGTAATGCTTACTCCTCGGTTGGGGATTCATCCAAAGAAATATAGCCGTTTTTAGAATTTATTTATCTTGGACAACGTGTTGTGAGAAATGCAACTGCTTCAGTTGCCCGTTCTGATTTGTTAACATTGGTAAGATGCGTAGTTTAATATTGAAATTATTTGGTTTTACCTGTGCGAATACAATATCAATCCATCATAAGGAATTAATGAGTAATAATTTGCACACCATCTTACCTACAGTTTTTGATACGACCAGGTTTTGGATGATTGTTTTGCTGCATATGGCTTAAAATAAAATTTTTCTCAACTGATATTAATTTGTTCTTTGATAGGCATGAATCATACTCAACGAATGTCTTTACTGTACAGAATTTAAAATAGTCTGTAATTTGTGGCATCAAATAAGAATTAGTCGCAGGTGACTGAGAGACCAAAATTAACACGAAACCAATGGAACCCGAATTAATCTTCTTTTCCTCCTCCATTTATAACTACCAAGCGTTATTAGTGTCATCTAATACATAAGAATTAACATAAGAAGAAAATCAGGTCGTGTTGCCTCGCCAGAAGAAACAATGTGGAGTTGCATGAAGATACATGTATCAAAGGAAGCAGTTAGAGCTAACATTTTTGTAGTAAAACTTGACTGGAGACTATTAACAAAACTTGGATGAAAGTCACAACAGATCCTCAAATATTTTCAAATTTTGCATACGATTGATTTGTGTGACACAAATACGGTGAGCTGCATTTACCAAGAGTAAAAAATAAGGAAAAAACGCAGCATGCAATACTTGAACCTAACCTAAACAGGTTCATACTCGTACGTTGCAGGCGAACGCAAGTGATCTACGAACAAGCCAGTCCTATAATGCTGGAAATTTGCAGAATGTATATATAAACATTCTGTGTTCGTGGGGATCTGTGGTGCGTGTGGGAAGCCAGATAAGTAACCAGCAACCCTACCGTCATTTTTGAAACACTTGCGTCAGACTGCTTCAAGAATTGCTGCAGATGAGTTCATATAGGCAGTGAAGTAGTTGTAGGATTCTAAATTCAGCTTTCAGTTAGTGTAATGAACTAGTAAAGCTGAACGTTTGGATTGAGTGCAAAAAATTTTGATGGTATTTAACTTAAAATCAGAACGTTTAAATTCTTGACACCATGCCTCTATTGGAGCTACTTCACTCCAAAGGATTAGAAGGTATACTATAGAACTACTATATCAAGTAAAAATTCAAGTTAATGAATACGACGTCATTTTTTAAATGAAAATATATGATTTAGTTCGTAAGTTTCAAATGAAATTAGTAGTGTTAATTTTGCCATTAGAGATAGCAAAATTCCCTGGCCAAGGAGGAAATATCATCGTAGTTCTCACATTTTACTATATTAAAAATTGCCATTGTTTGAGTGTTTCATATTGAAATTCATCTTCCTACAATGAGTATACTAATCTGTCCTCTTGTTTTTTAGGCCCGATGAATGATGAACGGTTTGTAATTTGTGTACACGTTGTATTTGCCAGTGAGTGCTGTTGGCATGCAGAGCACCTGCACAGAGGCTGCTCAGAAGACCAGATCCGATATAAGGAGAGCTTAAGGGAGTTTCATAGGGGACTTAACGAGGTTTCCTTAGGCATTTGTGCCGCAGTTCATCCATTATTGCTACTTAGAGGCTCACTATTCTGACCAATAGACGGCATTTGCAGGAGCTATACAGAGCCTGCAATTCATTTACAAGTGCGCTATATTTTTGGTAACATGGTCCCTCCATCGTACGTCCTTCTCTTCGCCTTCTTTGCAACCAGACGAAAACAAGTTATTTTAGTACCAGTAAAGGGTTTATACATGGAATATGATCGACTTACAGTAGGTTTTCCTTGTTATCATCGAAATATATTGACGGAAAATAGGCATTCTTAAACAAAAATTTAGAGAAGATGCTATATTATGATACAGTTTGATTAATTATTGAATGAAACAAAATAAATATCATGACAACAAACTTTCGTTACAGTACATGCATTTTATTGATGTAAGTAAATGATAGAACAAAACGCAAACGTAAAGGTAAAATCGTGACCAGGAATGCAAAAATTAATATTTCTGCGCTGGTGTGAGGATGAAGCAACATTGCCTCACTGCTTACAGCAACATTGCTTCACTGCTGGGTCAAACAAGTTGTTCAGCTTCAGCTTAGCAATAATCATTATGAAATACGCAACCGCTTATTCTGCAGTGTTTCTAATTTCTATATGTGAAATGGAATGATTTTTAATATTTTTTTGACTATCTCATGTAGATACTTCCTAATGGTCAACGGAAACAAGATTAAAATAAGGCAGCGCATTTTATTCATCCAAAAACTTACACCGAACGTTCGTACGCAGCGAAACAGAGACCACAGTAGTTTTGCAGTTACAGTTAGTCTAATTGGACTTACAAACTATATGAAAGAACATTGAAAAACACAGTATAATGACTATTTGTTAACCAACGCATTGCAAATTTTCAACGTACATCTTTAACACATAGCAGTATGAAGCAACGCTGTTTTCAGGTAATAATTCGTGTTTGTTCAGTGGAATAAATGCTGTAAATTTGTTAAGAAATACAAAACGTTCGTGATATCCTCACGTTTTCTTTCATACCGTAATAAGATTTTGTGCTTTGGGAAATAAGAAAAGTATAGGAACTACAGTACTGCTCGCTGTGATCATTCTCGTTGCGTTGAATAATCAATTAGGTCTCTAGGACTGCCACAATATGGAGTGCTTGCAGAGCACTTTTGTTATTTTGTCAGAGCTTTGTTTTCATCTTACGTAAGTTATGGGTTCCTAGTACCAGGAAACACGGCAAAAACTTTCTCATCAACAATTAAAAAGAATTCAAATTTCGAGGTCATCATTTGGTCTAGGTAAAATGATTTCTCCATAACAAGTTGAAATTAAGTCCTTTCAGGTTTTTGTAGATTTATGGAAACCATTAAGCACCTAGGAATGTTATAAAATTATACATACATATTGTTTTCCAGCTCAGAAAAGATTTTTCAAGAATGGGGATTTGCAGTAGTTTTAAAAAAATTCCACGTGAATATCTACAATATTATCAAGTCTCCTCTAGTAATAAAATAATAACACTTATGACAAAAATTTATATCGAAATTAACAAAAATTGTACACAAGCCACCGACTTGACTGAGGAAAGGAAAAGAAAACGCAAAGAATTTATCTTACCTGCCGTACCTTTACTTGTATTTCGAAGTCCTTTCAGATTCTTCTGCAACACCCTTTGGAGGAGTGAAGACTGCAACAGCTCGCTGCGGTTCTTGCTCAGATTTGCTCACTAGGAAAAAATCTGTCGCAGCCAAGTTACGTGTCTCGAAAGCCAATAGACGCTCAAAAAGTTTTCTTGTGGCAAATTCGGTGGTGATTTCTGGTCGAAGAAGTGACAGGGACATTTAGAAGTTACAGTAGCGATGCACATTAGTGTCAGTAGATGCGTAGATCTTTTGGACACATCCAATAGGACGGACCACTGAACCTCTATTGCTTTAGATACGTAAGAGCGCAGGCCGACCTCAATGAGGCCCTAGAACCTGATTGGAAGCTTCGATGCCTGAGGCTCTCGCCCGGAACTCCTTCTCGACCAGTGAAGGGAGAAAATAGTCGGAGAAATTGAACGAAGGTTAGTTAGAAACGAATCTTTGTCGTAGCAGTGCAGAATATCTTTTAAGAAAAAAGGGAGAAAACAAACTGAAATTGCACTGTCATAGAATAAAATTTTATTTGTACTGGGTTGAACCCAGAAATTTTATTAAACAAAGTTTATAAGAAAGACATTACAAATGAATTGTAACGCTATTACATGAAATAACAATTTTTTTGAAGCAGCATTTGAGAATTGATGCAAATACGGGGTTTCAAAGGGAGAAAGTAATATTGAAAAAACCAGAGCTTAAATAATGATCAAAAGCTATACTAATTACATTTGGTGCATTTTCAAAATAAAATTCTGGCTGAAGATCAAAGCAAGTATTGTGGACGTTGCAAATGAAAGAACAAATAATTAAAAGAAATATGTAGTTGACTGGCCAACGGAAGAATTATAGAGTTTCAATAAATGATTTTGGAGAAAAAGTAAACAGTGAGAAATAATTATTGCTTTAAATAAACGAATCCTAACGAAGTCATTCCAGACTCTCAGCCCAAGAAAAAATTATTCATTGATTCTCATTGACTAACAATATATCATTTTTCACTTCAGTACATACCTGTACGCATTTTTGTATGGATTTTCAGAACACGTCCAGTTTTCCAGTATCTTTCGAATAGAAGTCCAAAATATTAGACCTATAAATACAACGTTTTACCTCTCACTTTCATTCAAGATGCAATGGCTTACGTCGGGAAAAATATACTAAGAACATAAAACTCATTTTTTGAGAGATACTTTAGTTTCAGCATTCAAATTTGTTGATGGATTAACTGGAAAACATGACAAGCAAAATAAAGTTACTTTCGTTGGCACAGCAATTCGACTAACCAAGTGAAACATTAGCTCTTGATTATCAAGAAAAGATGAACTTATTTAGGGTGAAGCAACATAATTCCTTTTTTTTCAAAGGAAAGCGTTTCGAAAAAAAAAAGTTATGTTGCCACATCCTGTAGTCTCACATAGTTTTGGTTTCAGTTTGTGAATAGAGAATGATTTGAATATGTGAGTGAAATTTGTTCATTTTAGTCATAACGAATTATTATGTACATGGTAACGACCTCAAAGATTTCATCTACAATCAATGTATCTTCATTTTTTTCTAAAGCTCTCTCGGTTAAACTGAAAATGGGCTTGAAACTTGAAGTGTTTAGTGCATCACATAAATGAAGCTCACTTTCTTCCTCTTGTCTTCCGTGGTAAATCTGTCGTACGGTACGTTAAACCACCAGGCAAGGGCGGTACACGTATCACGTAAAGCAATTTCAAGTTTAAAATTAACTACTAAATATTCAATGGGTGAGGTTCAACACATAGAGTTCAATAAATTGTACTTTCATCAATCAATTTAATCTGGAGGCCAATCTGGAATTGTTTGCGGAGATTGTGTTAAGAAGAAGCACTACGGAGGTGTTAGGAGTGGAGCGAAGCTGCCGCCGCCCGATATCCTGGGGGCAAACAAAGCAAGACTTGTTAGGCGGCCTCTTAAACCTGATGAAGCCAAGTCATCTGAACACAAGGCTCTTGCTGGCCTCGGCCCTTTACGCAAATGAGTAAACTTTCAATTGTCACGCTTGTAGATAGCCCACGTCTGCGCTTAGAGTGAACGCATGCTTTGTTTGAGCCGTTTCTCTTACATATTTAGATTAAGTTAATTTGGTAATGGTGAATATTCAAATACTATTATGTTTGATCAAAAAGAACGAACATATGCACCGATAAGAGATCGTATGCTTGCTGCCTAGAGCTTAAAATTCATTCATATATGTACAGGGTAGAGCAACATAACTTCTTTTTTTCAAAGAAAGTTCTGTCGTCTGTCGTGTAAGTCTGATAATAGACCATTAAGCCATTCACGTACCTTAATTTACCATCTTTTTGTAGATGACGAAACAGTCTAACCTGACTCACACTGAGATACACGTATCAGTCATACTCTGATGTATTTATATTTGCCTCCTCATTAGAAGGCTTAGAACACCTAGTCATTTATTTCAGACCAGGATTCATACTCTCCGTTTTGAAAATAGAAAATTCTCCTGTGTTTGTAAACGCAGTACAGCTTGATTTGTCGAAGTGCTAAAACACACATACATGGCTGCTATAATAGTTCAGATATTCTGGATTGCTCCCGTCACAATGCTAGGATTGAGTTCATCAAAGGAGATGTGACGTTCTCTCTCATTGTATTTCACAGCATTAAAGTTAACTGTAAGTTATACTCGTATTTAAAAGTTCAAGATCGGTAAATGAAATTTTTGATCGGTAAGTAAAACGAGTAAAACTTTGTTTCGTAGCGTAATTGAACTCAGTAGAAACCCAAACAAATAATGGTATGACTTTATAATTTTTTAGATTACACCAAGTGAAATGCTTTGTCTATTAAAAAAAATAACCTTATAAATTGTTTTACAAAGTCTCTGATTAAGATCTTGACAGAAACTTCAGGTAGACAATTTAGTTTTAATATCATTGAACTTTATTGCTTCGGTTCACGTTTAAAATGAATCGCTGTATACAACACTGCTTAATTTCTATGTCTCTAACACGAAACAATTCGTTCTAAGCTTCTTCTGCAATACATCATTCAAAAAAAATAACACAGTCCCTTCTTACAATTTTTATTACTATACTTCGTGTGATAACAATTTGTGTGAAATATTTTACAGTGCACTTTGCATATGAAACCTCATAAAAAGTAACATAATTTTCTGCATCCATGCTGGAAGTTAATGGAACTCAGGGTGTTTACTGGCTATTTACTTAAAAAATTTGCATTTGTTTATGCTAAGAAGGCTTGTGCTGAATTAACTAATGAAGTAGGAACAAAGAACAGCTAATGATCAAAGATCTGCATCAATTCTAAAGAAATAATCTTGCCTCAAAGCGAATGCTTAATCAAAACCTAGAGGCATAAACAAGAAAATTTTATCGTGGTGAATTAATAACAAATTAAACATGCGAACTCATTTCTTTGGAGCTCTTGCCATTTGCTCATTGCAAGTAGCTTCGTATAACATCTGTAATATACTGACTAAAACTCAAGTAATACAGTTGCATTATGACTCAAATAATACAGCTACATTAGAGCTCGAGTAACAGCTGCATTAGAGTTGAAGTAACAGCTGCATTAGAGTTCAAGTAACAGCTGCATTAGAGCTCAAGTAATACAGCTGCACACGCTCACATTGTGTAGATTAGATCAGGTGTATCTCTTATTTTAAATGCATGATTCCACGGAGCGTAGCGTGTGCTTATATTAGTAAAGAAAACAAACGCAAAACTTTAATGTAGATATGACAAAGATATTTATTCAAAACCCTACATACTAAAGCAGCCTGGAAATCGTATAAACTAGGAAATTAATACTTTTATTCATGAAAACATCATTACTTTTAGTTTTAATTCGATTTATAATTGGAATAAAACTCTTTCTTTAATCAATATTTTCGTCGATTTCTGAGAACATAAGAAATGCAGCATAGAAAATGATTCTATTTCTTATACATTTTTCCTACAATAATAATTCAGTTCAAATCTTTGGGTGAACTCTACTATAAAACATTTTATATACGGGATTTAATTTGATTAACACTGTTAAATTTATGTTATTTTAAGAAAATTATCAATAATAAATACGCTGTAGGAAATCAAAGTGTGATTTAACGAAACGTTTGATGACACAAGCTACTTGTATTACAGTTGACATAAGAGCAATAATATTCTTTAAAGGTTCTAACCCTGAGTGTTGGAAAACTAGTAAGGCTTGAGCTTCTAGAGCTATAAAAGAACGATAGATGTGCTCATAAACTGTGCATTATAACTCATGTATATAATAAGATATAACGAGTTTGAAATCACACAAGCCCTTAGTTCTTGTAAACAACTAAAAGTATTAAATATTGTTAGGTGAACGAATAATTTTGTTGTTAACTGTAATGTGTTGTGGGTTGTGACACACCTAAGAACACACATTGTCTTTAAAAAATCGAATCAAGATAAATAACAGTACAGTTTTCTATACTTAGATACATTGAAAAATGGCTCCCAAATTTTCTCAGAATTTCAGCTGCTTCTTCCATTCCTTGAACTCTGCTGAAACAAGAGCAGTAATTTGAAGTCGTAGCGCATGTGGACGGCGCTGTTAGCACTCTTTTCATTTCTGACAGAGCCCTGCAAAGTCACTTGCAAATCCTCCGCGTGAAACTTTGCGAATGAAGCTTAGGGAACCACAGCGCTTCTTCCGCAGTAATGTGGCTGCTGTAATAAGCTGGGCGCTGTCACTGCAACCAATGAACTACAAACGAGAAAACCTAACGGTCTAAATATTACTGAACTCTGATCTCGGTAAGGAGGAAACACAAAGTCATAAATACAATTTTTCGATAAAACTTCATCAGGCAGTCAAACTCATATAATTTTGTTTTTTTTGGCGGGTGAATTCCCTAATATGAAGCAATCAAATGTTTTTTTTTGTCAAAATTATATTTTGTTTCTTATGAAATTTCAAATTAGGTGAAGTATTTAAACATGTAGCGCAAGAACTGAACAGTACATCAGTATTTGATAATATACCAATTTAGAGAGCTTATTTCGCTCGTTCTCAGATTGGACGGCTTATAGATTGGGTAGGCTTTTGTTACCTTGCTTTGTGATTAAACAATTACTCGAGCTTTAATTAGTTAACAATCTGTGAAATGATAAAAAAGAGGAAGTAGTATAAACAATGAGAAGTAAGCTCTAGGATTACGAAGCAAAATAACAGTATTTATGAGTGCATTGGGTTTTAAGTTAAACAGTATTGTTTGCTCTTACGAGAGTTGTTAGCAAAGTTGTACGTATTTTTCATAATATAAGATGCAATCTCAAACTCATATAGTTCATGCTTAGTTTTAATTCAATACAAAACAGATCTCAGGCGAGACGAGCTCTGTTACGTCTACATTAAACATCAGGTCTCTGCTCAACCAAATATTTGTTCTTTCCTTCCAATTTGGAATCCTAGCCTCTTTTCCATATTAGACGGTACACAAATTATGTTGCTCTGCAAGAGCCAAGTGCAAAACCATCTTGAATAAACTATTAAAGTGAGTTCATAGACTGACATTATTGTCATGCAGAAAGAATTTTTTTATCTTTTTGATGAATGAATACCGACTTATTGACGCGTGTAAGTGTTGATATTAAAATGAGTCTGCATGCCAAAGCGTAGTTTCAGTATGCAAGTCAGGTAACAGCATTTCTTACAGGGAAGCAACATCATTTATTATACAGAAATTTAAATTGACCCGCGTGTGCTTGAATTTCACTACTTGAATTACTTAGAGTTGCATAGTATGGTCTACTGAATATCGCATGGTCTACTGAATATCCCATGATCTGCTGAATATCGCATGGTCTACTGAATATCGCATGATCTGCTGAATATCACATGGTTAACTGAATATCGCATGGTCTACTGAATATCGCATGATCTACTGAATATTGCATGATCTGCTGAATATCGCATGATCTGCTGAATATCGCATGATTTGCTGTCTATCACACGGTTTACTGAATATCGCATGGTCTACTGAATATCGCATGATCTAATGAATATCGCATGATCTGCTGAATATCGCATGATCTGCTGAATATCGCATGATCTACTGAATATCACATGATCTACTGAATATCACATGATCTACTGAATATCGCATGATCTGCTGAATATCGCATGATTTACTGAATATCGCATGAATATCACATGATCTACATATCGCAGTAATTCAGAATACTCTACGGATTTTAAAACGAATGTTTAACTTACTTCTGCTCCCAGTAATCCACAATACTCTACGGATTTAAATATGAACATTCAATTTACTTTTATCCAGTATATTTGGTGATACTCTACGGATTTTGTTAAAACTTTCTATTTTATGAACTTATGCAGAATTTAGAGGATCAGCAGCTTTAACGATTTAAAATTATGTCTTCATCATAAATGATATTATGTTGAAACTTTGGAGTAAAACATTTGAATACGTAAAATGCTTCTTTGAAGATATTTTCAGCGTCAAAAAGTAAATAATTTATTATAAAACGTGTTGTGTGTCAGTCTTAACAGCTTCTAATCCTGTATCGTTTTAGACATTTTGAGTACATCAGTGTAAACTCGCTTGCTTATGCATGATGGAATCAGTTGCACACGTTATAAATTGCTTAACTTGTGCACAAACATTCTGAGAAACATTGAAGCGTCTAAAATGACTCATTTTTAACAGTTTTCAACTTCAAATCGATCCATTTCATGAATAAATTAAGAATACTTTAACTTTAATTTCACTTTTACTTCTATGAGTAAATTTTATGAGCACACCAGTAAGTCTAACTTTTTTGCCAACGTTCATGAATTTGTCCTAGTCTAAATGTGTAAATAAATGAAACCACTAACCGTTTGGTCTAAGTTTTTCTCTGATTTTTGAAACAGTTATAATACTAATTTATTTACACCATACGATTATTTATCAATATTCTTAAATCATTTCCACTCCTGTGCTAAAAATTAATAGACACTTGTGACAGTTGTTTGCGATGGACTAAGGGAGAAGTGAAGAAAGAAACTTGATGAGCCCCGGCTCAACACAACCATTCCTTTTGGTTTGCATTATCAAAATTTATTCACTTTGTATTACAAAACGATTTAAATGTTCAATCCCTTTTACACAAGTAAATCTATTTTTCCCTATTAATTTCTAGTTTTAAGGTGTAAATTTAAATCTAATAAAATCGAGATCTTTCACTGGGTGTCACTTAATCTGTGACATGTTTGATTAGAAGACCAGCCCACATTTTAATGTAGACAAGTCTTTTGCTTCCTGTCCAGGCCTGAACTCTGCTCGTCAGCCAAAATTAGATCCACTAAAGCTCAAAATACCCATTCAGGTTAGGAGATACTACTGTAATTTGTATATTACCCCCAGACAAACTTTTTAAAGTTTTCCCAGTTAAACTGAATGAAAGCCAACCTACCTCGGTCATGTGGCGGGCATGTATAAGATAGTATACACATGTACAGGATTCACAAAATACTATCAGACATTTTGGTTCCTCATTAGTTAATTGTTTTGTGATGACAGTATCAAATTAAAGGTGAAAGCCAAGGTTGCATGCATGGAACTCATCGAAATAATGTCACTAATTATTCAGGTTCTCAGGTCTAAGAGAATTCTCGCATCAACAAAAAATGTGCGCCGTTAGTGAAACACAAGGCTTTTTTATTTGAATGTACCTTTCAAATTACGACATAATTAAATTATCAAAATGATGGCATGGACTATTAAATAAAAACGTGCATCATCGTAGAAAAATTTGCCCAGTTAAACAAGGTTTTCCTCGCCTAAATTTTTTATATCTGTTTAAGTACACGTTGAGGAACAGTATCATAATATTTTATTATCTCTGGCCTACAATGAGTGAAAAAGTAGAGCACTCTAAGTTCTGTGAAATACTGGAAGCCCCAGGGGCTTTGGCGCATTTGCTGAGCGATCCAAACACTTTGAGATTTTGAGCACTTGTTGTTTGACTTTTGTTTGGCGGCTTGTTTGTCGTACTCACGCCTGTTTGTCTTGAGTAAGCACCCTCATCCATACATTGGAGTAAAGCCTTTTTCACCCTGATAGAAGCCCGAAAGGCAATGAGGTGTTTGCGTAAGGAACAAGGTGTCCCTAGCTTGACAGCACACACAGATTTATGCAACTGGATATTTACGAGTATCAGCTGGAAATTCTGAGAACTCGAAAAGTTAGAGATTTTTTCGTGTCGTTTATTTCCACGAGATGATGGAGATGTAAAAATGGAAGGCCAAACCCCAACAAATAGTTTTGAACCTCATAGTCTTTGGCTACGATTTAATTATCGAGAATAGTCATGAAATCAACCATGCTGCTTCTAGGTGAAATTGAACCTAATAAATTTCAGATTTGTTTCATCTAATATCGGAGGATTGATTAGGTTCCAAGTTGTTTATGATATTTAAAAATAATTTTGATAACAAAGAATAACAATAATAATAGTAATAGTAATTTTAATATCACAACGTTTAAATTAATGATTCCTACTATTTACCTTTGTAAACAATTTAGCTTCTACAAGTTGTGTAGCGAAATTTGTTTTCAAAAATTAAATAATTTATTTTCTTCGACAAATAAACAACCGAATAGTTATCGAAGTAATTATCCGACCCAAGAATGGGCCAGAAGGTTCGTTCCTATACCCTCATTCTATTCTATTCTATTCTAAATAATAGAAATCTAGAGAGACATAAAAAATTTATGAAAAACTTCGATTGAGAATGCAAGCGGTCTTTCTTTGTAAGTGGGTGGCATTAAAGCATCGCTTACACTAAATAAAGACTGAAAAACCTGTTTTGCATTATAACTCATAGTCTCTTACCTAAACTTCCATTTATTGATTACACGAAACTAAGGAGCAGAAAGTGAACGTTTTCATCACTAATAATGAACTTATTATACTCATAACAGAATGTTCAAGCTCCTCTAGTAAACATTGAACCAGACAATAAAGAAAGACACACTCTGTTTATTTATTTAGCTCCATTAGCTCCAACAGATAATCAAAATTTAATTCGTCTAAGCATTTTTAGTTCACCTGGATCTTACTCTACGAAAATTAATACTCCTATTTGTTTTGCGAAAATTAATTTATCAGTCGGAAGAGTTAAGAGCACTATTCTCACTGTTTTGTCTAAGTGTAAGAAAAGTACGAACAGCTTAGCAGACTGAGACTGATTGTTAATTTTGCTTAGGATATTATCAGTAATGACAGAGCAGAGATATTGCATGGCCAAGAGCCAAACAACGCAGGTCAGTATGAGGGTATTTAGGAAGTTATTTCGGGTGAGAAGGCCGTACTCTGGGTGCTCAGGGTCATAATACCACATGGTACGGGCCCTGAAGGCACGGATAATCAATGATATAGAAAGGCGACAGAACAATGAAGCTTCATCTGGCAAATAATACTTTCAACATTCACACTTTATGTGACCTATATCACAGAATAATGATGACCCATTTTGCATCGAAGACAAATAAAAAGAAGAAAAAAGATCCTGTAAGTACTTATTACTACGTCAGATAAGATGTCAAATTATTGTTAAATTTCATATTAGGAAATGCTTAGTTGTTAGATTTTGTACTGTAGGGGGTGCCATAAAAGCGTTTGTGGTAGCATCGCTGAAGGCCGTTAAGAAGTAAAAAATATGCGCCAGGACATTATGAAGAAACTGAAATAAAGTTTTCCTAGTATTAGAACCTAGTATTATTAGTAACACTAGGAATTCAAAAATATGAATTGTGGAGGAACAGTGTACACACAAAATAAAAAATAGTTTAACACTGTAGCGTGAGAATTTCATGGCAACAAGAGTGTGCGTGAGTGAGAGGGAAATTAGCGTTGTGAATTCTACATCAGTTGCCTCAGATTTCATATAAATTTCAGCAGACTTACTTGCCACGAACTTATTTGTTTTGGTAAAGATCGTACAGAGTCGTGTTGGGGTGATGTTGTGTTGAGGTACTGTGTAATGTTGTGTTGAGGTAATGTGTAATGTTGTGTTGAGGTACTGTGTAATGTTGTGTTGAGGTAATGTGTAATGTTGTGTTGAGGTACTGTGTAATGTTGTGTTGAGGTAATGTTGTGTTGAGGTACTGTGTAATGTTGTGTTGAGGTACTGTGTAATGTTGTGTTGAGGTAATGTTGTGTTGAGGTAAAGTGTAATGTTGTGTTGAGGTAATGTTGTGTTGAGGTACTGTGTAATGTTGTGTTGGTTAACAGATGTGGTGTCAACACCAGCACGACCAGAACTGACAATTAAAGACAATCTCATGTCTGAGCGATGCTGGTGTGAGGACGCAGCTGTCATTGATGACTCTATGCTGATATTGAACAGAACATGCAATGAACCAAAATATCAAGAATTTATAGTGTTACAAAATGCTAGCTACGTTTGAAACTATAAGAAATCTGAATTCTATCTCAAATTTGGTTTCTTTTTATAACATAGACATTCCTCCTGTAATTTATTGATAATTAATTTTACTTCATATGTTAGGTTTTTGTGATGAAAACAAAATATAATTTATTCACCACCAGCGAAATTAAAATCTTAAAATCAAGTGTAGTCAAGAATTACTTGCATTTCGAATTGTCCTCGCATCTCCCATTGAAAGACTAGTGCCTTAAGCTTTCATTTGTTTGCTTGTGTTTGCAATGAATATTGCATTGTTATACTCCAGAGCAGAATCCCTTGCACATTTCATTAGCATAATTTTCATCTGTAATTGCAACTTACATTGCGAAAAACAAGTTTTATTTGCCAGTCTAAATGATTTTCACCCCAATTCATACACCCGTCACTATTTAACGCAATATGCGGACACACAACGAGCACGCCACGAAGATTCAGCTTCAATGGAAACTTCCTCCTGTGTCTTACTCCGCATTCATGATTAATTAAAGACCGTGCGTACGTGCGCTCAATGGAGCAATTAAAAAGTTACTCTCGTTATATTGATTGCTACAATTTTTGTTACAGAATACGCGTTCTTTGTATGACTTATTGTCACAGTATCCTTTACAATGAAAACTAAAATTTACGGCCAACATTTAGCATTTTCCGCCAGCACACATTTATCAGAAGTTGTTAATGATTTATTCTCTGGAATCATCTTTTTAATTGAAATTCGTATTTGCTTCTACGTTTCCTCTACAATATGCAGATGTCTCTTCGTATCTCCACCGTGAACAAACACGAGTCTGTCAGCTTCATTGGAGTTTCCATCGCTTTCAACATCCCGACAACTAATGGGGGCGACGTGATTTTCATGTTTGATTTTGTCTGTTAATTGGAAGCTGTAATTAATGTTGCTTTTAAAATTTACGACCCATCCAATATATATGAGCGTGTTCACACTAGAAGTGCACAATGAATGTTCGTTAAAAAAACTTTCCCCAGCTTACACTTACTACCAACTCAAAACGCAATAATGTTCAATTTTTGACGTTGAATTCAGAAAACAATTTATTCGAAGCTCAATTTCACAAAAGTTTCTTCTCAAAAAGTTAAAGATAAGACTTTTTTCCGTAACTACGAATGATTCAGTCTAAAATAATTTCAAGTTAGTCACAGACTTCGGTATTGAACCAAGAATGGGCCAAACGGCTCGTTCCTATTGCCTTATTCTATTCTATTCTAGATCCTTAGAAGGAATTCGGGGATAGAAGTTTTTGTGTTTTTAATTCGTTATAATTTCTTCATACCTATCGCTTTCAAATAGAAGCACCATTTATGTACAATTGACCTAAAAATAATATTTAACTGTCACGATCATATAGCACTGTGAAACAGTGAATACAACCATATCTTGATCTAACGAACTGGACTAGCGAGCGAGTGGCAACTCGTTGACTAGAGTCCATAGACTTTCGGTCCGTCAGTACAGATTGTCTGGAGTTAACGACGATAAATTTTGCATTACTATCCTCTGGAACACACTGAAACATAATAAATAAACAGTAGATACTGTCTGTTGTTTACAAAATCTGCTGAAGTGGCGTCCGTTGAACCGAGGTATTATGATTGCATTACCCAGAACAGAAATTTAATATCTGAAACGTCCATGCTTGGCAAGCGAGAAATGTTCGTCGATTATTTGCATCATGTTTGGTTCCTTGCATTAGCCATCACAGCACTCAAACAATAGGTTTAACTAGAAAAAGTTTTGTCTAGACGGTTTGAGTTAATTTACTTTTAGAATTCGGCTCTAAGACTTCCGTTATACAGCAGTCGTTTTCAGTGCAAAGCCTCCAGATATCCGATCTTGCTGAGCTATGTCTATGCTTCCTTGTGCAACTCTTTGTTATCTAACAATAATTACTCAGCTTTTATTCTATAATAGATGAATTTATACTCATAAATTCACGTTATTCGATATTTTACATCATATCTGACGACACGCTATGATTGTCAAGTAAAAGTTAAAAATCGCGTCCCTGTACTATGTATAATATTTTGCAAATGTGTGCACGTAGTATCTATTCTCTGGTAACATCAACTCAGTTAAATACTCATTTTTGGAGAATTAAGTTGCCGTGTTTTTGCTTTCAATTATTCGCTAAGGATTGTAGTTGAAGGGGGCCGTTCTGAAAATCATGGACGGCGATTTCCAATTCATTTTCAGTGAAATAGAAATATCAGACCATGACTCATTCTGAATGACTGATGACCATTTCAACTTTCAAAAGATTTTCACCCCACTGTGGATTTGAAGGTTAAAAAGTGTTGCAATTTAGGGTTTTGAGACACTTCATCGTTGAAAGGGAATTTAATTCGTGTTTATCATAAGAGAGTTCTCCGTTGAAGCATACCTACACTTCAAATTGAATGGATAACCTTGAACGATGAGAAAGTCAAGAAATTTTCTGTCATAAATAGGCTTAGTTTGCATGCTTTAATCTCCATTGTTTTTTATTGCAGATATGAAATTGACTAGTAACAGCTGCTAATTCAGAACTATTGTGTATATTATTTCTAAGCATCAAAAATAATGTAGGCTACTGGTTCAGAATTGAAAGACTTTCAAAAATGGTGTCGACTTACCTTATCAGATAATCTCTTTTATTCAATAAAGCAAAAGGTTTTGTTCGAAGCTGCTGTTCTCTGAATATACTACAAATATAACTTTTTTCAGTCTGTCTTTCAAACTTACTCGTAGGTTTCAGTAGCCAGAACTCAGCTAATCAGCCAATAGCAGTACTCGCGTGATCAAATGAATGCATCGGAATTTTCTTCTTTGGCAACATCGGAGGGTTCTATTGTTGAAAGTTTTGTTGTGAAGCTAAAAAGATGTAACGAACGACGGACTTCGACAATAGATCCCTCTCCCACAGCCAACATCTCAACTTTAATTAACGTTATTCTGGCTGCCAGTTTTTGCCGAAGTCTTGTTGCGCTGCCCGAATTCTCAAGCATTTCACTCGCCAAGTTTTCAGGGAAGTGTTCGACATGACGTCAGGCATAAAACTGCAAAGTAGTTAAAAAGTGTTTTCAATCCTTCATATGAGTCTGAGTGAAGACTTTTTTTCCAGTTTGCTTCGTCCAGAAATTCTCACGTTTTCCATCTTGTTGACATGTTATTAATCCGCAGCGCTTGTGAGCAGCCTGTTGCCCGGGCAAGAAGCTCAAAGCCTAAATTTCCCCATGCCATAGACCTCAAAGGTAATGCTCAAGAAGAACGCCCGAATGAGGGACGAACATGTGAGCATTAAAATCACTCATCAGCATATAATCTAAAATCCCATAATGAAGGCTAAGGAATGAAACACAATCACACAGAATGAAACCGAGCATTACAACACAACACAACACAACTAGAGTTACTCTCAGGAAACGGTACAACGGCTCAATTTCCAGATGAACTTTCAGTTACCTGCACGCAGTTTCATACCGTAATCCTGCTGTGTTTGTCCACTCCTGTAGGCTTGATTTCTGAAGGTTTTCTACAACGTTGACATCCCAGAGTTTTTCGAGAGTGTTGAGACGTGAAGTCTCTCCGTGTAACTACGCTTTAGATGTCAACAAGCGTATGAGGATTAGGGGCAGACATGTTAATGTACATGTACTGAATAACTTGCCACTTCAACAAACAAGTTTGTGTCATTAATAAAAATAACTTACATCACTGTACATATACGACAACTTTTCTCACTTCTACGAACTACTGCAACTTCAGCCTCTCAGAAGTCGCTTGTGGCTCATAAAGTTTTCACCGTACGAGCTCAGGAAGTTAGCAGAAAACTTTAGATTGAACTAAGAATACATCAAATTTAGGAGTATATGTACATTCAAATATTTTCCATTTAAAATTATCCACTAGCTTCTGACAATATGTTTTTCCTAATTATATTATTTTGGTCCCCAATAAATTCATTTAATTCTCATTTTGTTTATTTTATTTATTGCGAGCAGAGCATTCATGCATGTTAAATGTAATTATTATGAGAGGGAACAGAGATATCAATTCATTGTTTTTATTAGTACGAGAACATTTTGAGCATCATTTGCGAGCTTGGCTCTGAGATGGACGCTGCCACCGGTCACATGGGCCCTCAAAAAGAGACGTATAGGAGGGGGGAGAAGGAATGACGTAAGAACTGATTGACAATAAACATCTAAATTTTTCAACGGTTCTAGAATGTGAATGCCGTAAACAACTTTCGAACATTTGACAATCAGAGCAGATTGCAGGCTCATAATTAAATTTTAAAAACTTAGTCTACCTATTCTTCGAAAAAAGTAATATCAAACACTAATCGTTTTAATAGAACCACGAGAGGTGAACAATCAGGTAAAATCAACATTGCATCAGTGAACTTGACATATCATAGTCTCTTTTCTTTCGTCTCTGGTGAATTTTGCGGACAAAAGTACAAGTCTTCCGGAAGTAATCGAGAATACTGTAAAAATTGCGTCATCAGAATCGTTACTGGTCTCACATTCATTCTTCTTTAAAATTTCCGGAACATTTCTTCCAAAACCAGCCTGCAGTGATAATATTATTCATTGTTTACAGAATATAAGTGTTTGTTCATAAAGGCATCATTGCAGTTATTCTAAGAAAGTGGCATCGTCCAGATGACAGGCGTTCACTACTATGTAGACAATGCATCTAGTATATCTGCAACTTACAAACAGTAAGGTAAAAACTAACAACAATATTATTCCATGTCGTATAAGTATAGGTATATTAGGATTACAACACATTCGAAAATATTATTGCCATAATATTTAAACTTGACTGTATTGGGTACATAACCTTTTCTTAATTTCATTCCGCTCGGATCCAAAATGCCCCCAAAAAGAACTAGTTCAACGCTGCTAGTGTAAAACTATAGAGTTCCTTCACCACGATTCTAGCTTGATCTATGCTTTGTTCAGGTTTTGTAAGCAAATAACGTGGGATCATGGGAAGAGTTACTTATGCATAGAACATCATAGAAGGCCAGGAATGTTTTGGTTACCTTGGGAGAGATCTACTAACACAAACCTCGCATGATCAAAAGTCGAAATGCTGAAAGAATTTATTCGAATTAGATTAGACCTCACTTTCAACAGCTTGTTGTTGTATTTTATATTCGTTATCTTTTCGCTAGGACCTAGTGGTTTGTCAGCGGACAATTTGTTGAATTTGTTTAATAAATTAGTCAATATACTACCTGGGTATCTAAACTTTAAAAATCACCTTCATGTATATTAGAGTTTTCATCGGTTAAGACTGAATGAATACTAGCCTCGCTCGAGACTTGGTGCAGATTAGTGAATCTCTCTGTGAAATGAGAGACTTGGTGCGCTTTGAGAGCACCACAATATCATCATCTCTCAGAGTTACATTTTGAAGTAAACGTAAGCGTAAACTGCAATCCATGAGGAGAAAACGTTACTGCTATCATATACTGAGAACACGGCTCGCTCTTTTTTATTTCGAAACCATCAGTTTCCTGTTCAACATTCAATACAAAAACTTGAGCTAACGGCAAAAACTGCTTGTGAAAGCACGTTCGTAAAATGTTTTTAAATACTTTATTGTTTCTTGTCTTCATATCCATAGTGATCCACTCCTAGTTCTTCAATAAAACGAATTAAAGCATTAGAAAACGTGATATATTCTCGTTCCTAAAAAACTAGAATAGGAAGTAATGATTCAAGTACGAAAGACTGAGATGAATTTGAATCTGAATACACCATTATTCAAATGAAAACGAAATAAATTAAACGATCTTCTTATTAATATAAATAGAGTAGCATATTTTTAACATAAAAAATTATTTTGCTTCGCTTAACGGTTAGTGTTGAACATTTTTCTAAATGCAGTTAACACTCCCGTTTGATTGAGGTGTTTTTATTTTCGATTGTTATCAGTTATTAGTTAGACCGACACTGTAACATGCAATTTTGCTATCAGTTATTATTATAGTTAGACAGACACGGTTACATTCAATTTTGTTATCAGTTATTAGTTAGACAGACACTGCAACATCCAGTTTTGTTATCAGTTATTAATTAGACAGACACTGCAACATCCAGTTTTGTTATCAGTTATTAATTAGACAGACACTACAACATCCAGTTTTGTTATTAGTTATTAGTTAGACAGACACGGTTACATCCAATTTTCTTTCAGCCGCTGTAGGTCGCGGAACACACTTGTGACGCTCTAAAAACCTGTTATCAAGTATTTCTAGTTGAAAACAGTTTAAAGCAAATTGTACAAAGTTGAACGACATTTAATGAATTAAGAACGAGCGTAATGACACTATTTACTGTACACATGCTTAAACAGTTGCAAATTTCGCTTAGATTATTGTGACAAGAACAGAGCTGGTAGATTGCAGCATCATTTTATGCATTTTATTTTAGGTTCCTGTTAATATAACATTGACTCTGCAAAATGAATGTATTCATGCGTTACTAATGTTCCCAGGAGCCTACAGAATGTTCCCTGACATACAGGGTATCAGTCTGTTCCTGGTTTATTCTTCGTGTCCAGATAACCTCATCCTGTCTGTACAATTATGCTCAAGTAGTCAACCACAGAAATAACTGTGAAATTTCACTTTTAAATAAGACGTACAATATATAAAGAATATTAATGCTTTAAGATTTCTACACTTGTTACGATATATGTATTTGTGAGTGAACTAAGCATTTTTGCCTCAGCTCGCCTTGAATTTCACTGTTGAGAGACAATCTTGCACAAATGGATGTTTACGATATTTCTTAAAGCGTCACGTTTGTTTTCTAATATCTTGCTGTTCGGAGCAAAGAGAAAGATTTATTTTTCGTTTTGAAGTTGAAAATTCCGCTGCGTCTTCATCAAAAGGCGAACACAAGGAGATTCCATGAGCCCTCCATCATCATTCTTTTCGGAAGCAAAATAAATTAGAAAACTTATTTGAACAAAGCTGAGTTCCTAGACGGCGTCTGGCTTCACGAGAGAGTGAAATCATAATGAAGATATTTTGTCGACATCTTAAGGCAAGAAAAACTCTGTTTTATGAGCGTCCAGAAGACTATCTTTCTCAGTTGCCATTCTTGAATGTCTTTTAAATGGCTTTATGGTTCATAAAAAAAGACCATTTCAAGAAACTTGAGCTCGGAAAGAAGGAGAAATTTTCTTGAACAAATAAAATGTGTACGGAGCTTCGCACGCCATATAAGCGCTGAAGTCAACACTCTTCTTTTAAAGGAGAAACTCATTTTCTGCGAGATCATATAACACCTTGGCTTTGTTCTCGACGAAATCCAAGCTCGCTAAAGCCTACAAAACTCCTAGCTCGAAACTTTCAATTTGACTTTTAAATTAAGGATCCTGAGAAGCCTTCGCCTATTCAAAATCTTGATGGTTTGTTAATCTTGAGACTCGGGATAGCAAAATATTATTGCGAGGTGCTCTTTGCCAACTCTGGGCTAAGGTTATGTATGGTGTACTATTAAATGCTGCCAAAGCGTGAATTTCCGTTCATTATCAATGGAAATTATTTGAGTTATAGTGAATAGATTCAATATGTTGTCGATGTAATGACGTCTGATCTCTTAATAATAGTTGTCCACGCCAGGGATACATGCTCCATCTCCTCATCAAATAGAAATCTATTACTACGATCATCAATCTCTACGCCAATTACTTCTCATTTTGCTAACTTTGCGATTTCGGAGATTTCCTACGACTTTTCACATTATTCATCATTAAATTGTCGTGAATCTAATTACGGATTATTTTTCCTCATGAATAATTTACGAAAGTAATTTCACATTTTACCTGCAAATATTTTTGTTGGGGACAAAACTTGAACTAAAAGTTATGTGTCTTTGACCGTTTTGCTTTGATTACTCGTAGCCCCGCACACGTGATCTAGACCCGCTGAGTAAGAATGAGCTGCTGAGAGTGATTAAATATGCGCATATTTTTTAAGTGACACGAAGGAAAAGTTACGGGACATCATAAACTTTATTTCCACGTTCCATACTCTTTGATCTTCTGGTGGATATCCTGCAATGAGCAAAACCAACGAAATGTTGCTGAAGTTTCAGTCCTAAAACATGGAGGCCGAGACTCATACTATCAAGAAGAAATTCTCGCACAATTGTCTTTTTAGTTACATAATCAGGTTGAACAAATAATACATGCCATTTTAAATTTACGATAACTTTCTTTGTTTTAAGAGTACAAAGTGGAAGCACTAGTCCTTCAAAATATCTTGATCTTACGTTTTACGTGAATGTGCATGCAAGAATATTTACTTCTCAAGCACCCTTCGTGATATTCTCAGCATTTTTCAGTTCGATGATTAAAACTCCGGATAACCCGTCTCAGTATTTCAACATTGATCGAAGAAAGGATTCAACACACACTTCTATCTTTAGTTCATCGAGAGAAGTAGGTTTTTTAATGCACTCTTTTTTTCAGGTAATCCCGAAGCAAAAAGTAGAGCAGGAATAGGTAGGTGATCTGGTTGGCCAAGAAAATTTATTCATGTGTGAAATGAAGTTCACGTGAGAGAACAATTAATCAACTTATCTTTCTGTTGAAATGTGATCTGGAGAACCATCTTATTGGTAGTACAACCCTGACAATCCAAGAACCGTTGTTCTTTGAGATATCGAACTATCATTCAGAAGTAACTGTAACGGTTTTACCAGTTTCGAAATTATGAAAACGGATCATAGTTTTTCGAAGAGTTCAAGCCAAACCGTTTATTGAGCTTAGGACAATGCAACGGCTTTCTAACACTTCATTCTTCTGTGTTTAGCGACCATTTCCTGCAATTTCGTCAGTTCCGTAAGCATTTATCTGAATACTGCATTTATGACAGACAATCCTATCATTGAAATAAATTTATAAATCTTCGGTCATTTACTTGAGCTTCGCTTCAGATAAAATTACATCCTCTAATTTCGCCATTCGATGACAGCAATTGGTTAGTTTGAGGCTCGGAATATTTGAGGTTGATGACTTTTTAGACAATGTTTCTTACAGTTGATTTCGTTAAGTCAGCTTCTGATGATAGTTTTTTAGTCCATTTTGAACTCTTTTTCCAGCAGGAATTCAACTTTGTCAATGTTGCATTGCATCGTCGTATGTCCCCCTCAATCTGGAACACTGTTCACAGTTAATTTTCTCTTCATATCAGGAAAACCATTTTGTACAGTGCTTGGACTTAGCTTCAAACCATAGAAACTGTTGAAATTCCTTTGGCCCTCCTAGATCGATCCTGCCTTCGTCATTCCTTCCTTAACCAACTTTTGTTAGACCACTGTTTATTGAAGCAATACTAAGAACAAGAAACATTCATGAAGTATTTATGAAAATAACGTCTGTTCTATATAGAACTGCAGCGTATACCAATACAACAAAAAGTTAAAAATCGATCTCTTTTAAGTTTTATATCATTCAAGTTCGTATACCAAACACAGAAAGAGTTATAGCGAATTTAATGTAAGCATATACTTTTTGCCTACCCTAACCAAGCGTGCCAATGCATCATGATAAACTAGAGTTCAGCTTTACATTCATTTCCATATTTCGCTACGTGCATTGGTCTTGTTTTTACTCCCACTCTTTGTTATCAATTAAGTCTTCGCTTTCTCTCTAACTCCAGCAAAGCGTGATTTCCTTCTCTTTTTTCTATAACAAGAATGTATTTTTGATATTCAAGAACTCTCCATATCACAGTGTCCCGTACGTTTCTTCTCTTCGATTTTAATTAATGCACACCAAAAAGAACTGTTGTCCTGCAACCTCTCCTCTCCTTCATTCAATAATCCTTTTAACTCTGCTACTTTTGACTGTTGGCTCTTACAGCATAATTCGAAATCAACTCTTATATCCCGCCAGTTTTGCTCATTTCAACGCTTTATTTCCTTCGTCTCCTGCATTGCATTGTACAGACAGCGTAGTCTATGTTCCAGTCAACTACCCGCTTAATTTACCCATGAAACAAATAACTTACATGTTCTCCCTCCTTGTGCTCCACCAAATTAGTTTGTATACGTACTAAAATTCCCTTCCTCAGTGGACTCTCCCAGATCCGTCTGTTCTCCACCTGCTTCCTCCCTCCTCCGTTGATGCACACGTCGTAAAATTTTCAATTGCTTTGGGCCACCACAGGCAAAATCCTAGCCTCGAGGTTCCGCCCAAAGCCTTCCCTTGTCAGACGACAACTAAATTGTTTTACGGCAGTTTAGGGGCATTTCTTTGTTTCACTTTGCGCTCAGGTGTTGTAACGCAAAAAGAAACACGCTTTGTGTTTTTGTCCTTCAGCACAATGGAGAGAAGAAGTCGGAACTTTGAAACGGTGGTTTCAAGACACTAGTTTTTGGCTGGATAAAAAAACCAAAGCGATAGAATTGGAGAGAAAAATTTTACTCACTTTTTGTAACGGAAGGAAAACAACGAAATTGAGAAATACAACACTCAAATCCAAGAGCATATAGAAAAAATCCCTTAATAAAGATACCGAAGCAATGTAGAACGATCAATACTCAATCAATGGCCTATAAAATCGCTTCTCTGATATTGAACCAAATGTAGTTCGCTATTATTTCGCACAAACAATCCAAAAATTATAATGTTTTCAATTGTACCTGTACAAAAGTTTTGCTCCTGACTTTGACATTGCATCAATGACATACTGTGCACCTCACTAGTAACGTTATATTGAACAAAATATTGTATGTGTAACTGTCATGTTCAGCTACATCTTGTATGTATGGCTGATAATATTTGCTAAAATTACCATAACTCTTCATCATTAAGACGACGTATGGCCCAGTACGCACACCCCGAGTAGCGTTGTGTGTTCAGCCCAGGGGCAAGCAGCAGGGGCAAGCAGCAGGGGCAAGCAGCAGGGGCAAGCAGCAGGGGCAAGCAGCAGGGGCAAGCAGCAGGGGCAAGCAGCAGAGACCATGGCTGTGTTTGGCGTTCATTTGTTGCACGCAGCAGCCAAAGCACCTCTCACGCCGTTGACAGACAGATGTGATCCGCGCCCTCGTGATCAATGGATTCCACCACCGAAAATTCAACTATTTTTCTGTATGGGTTTTCCAGCGTTGAATGTTAGGCTCTCAAAATGATTATGACAAATGAAACGGGCTTTGGTAGCTCAAGTCTTGAGTGAAAAGTTTGGTTGTGATGACAAATATACCTAGGCAGATTTGTTAAATATAAACCAGACAAACAGCATATAGCCAGCAAAGCCTGATGGAATAATTTATGTTTGTGAATGTAGACTTTTACGCTGAGAAGAGAACTTCACAGGGGGCTATCAAAATTTAGCAGGACGGTTAGATATTGCAAGAGATGACTCTACTCTTGGTGGTAAAATCATAGACTTTCCATAAAACTCTCTTTTAATTTCCAGCGCAGCAGAATCTTACAATTGCCTGACGCATGCAAATAACATTCAAGTTATTCTATCATTTTTGACTGAAGTTGTGCTTATTTCACAACATCTATGAAATCAGTGGAAGAATCTGAGCGTATTTCAGGCTAAGAGAGGAATTTCTCTCCACAAATACAATGATGAGTTGAAATATTGATTGGTGTTTGAAAGAATGAATAAAAAGTATTTTTTACGTTTTGCGTACCCAATTCTGACATTATTGACGGCAAGAGGATGATTGACAGCAGCATCGCAGTCACACCACCTGTCACAGACTTCACTAATGCTGCAACTCGTTGTACGTCCTGAACAAATACAATGCCAATATTTAAATCCTAAGCATATCATTATGCACAAAATAATAAATTTTATTATGCTGAATTATCCACTATAACTCTTTCAGAATCAAAAAATGATATACGATGCATGACTAACTCTAAGCTGCTGGCCAGTGAACGCTAAGCAGAAAGCAGCATTGACCAGTAGACCTGTACTAATTTAGTGAGACAACTGAACAGAGTTTAGGTAATAGTGGTGTACCGTCCAGCAAACCTTATAGTGGATGATCAGGAAGTTTGTTTTTATAGTTGTAATAGATTTTAGAACATCTAATCTATAAATCTACTCAGACGACATGGGACTTTGGTATCAACCCAAGAATGGGCCATACGGCTTGTTCCTATTCCCGTATTCTATTCTATTCTATTCTATTCTATTCTATATATTAGTTGGAGCTGTTATAGATGTCAAAACATCTACTCTATATTTTAGTGCGAGTTCTTATAGATGTTAGAACATCTACTCTATATTTCGGTAGATGTGAAGGACAAAACCATTCTTTCAAGTTTTCAATTTCGCGTAGGAATGTGTTGTTTCATTATAAATTACCCAGTTAAATGCGGTAAGCACTTGTAATTATCAGATTATGTGTACGATATTGGGTAGTGAAATGAGGTCTTCAGGATGTTTGTGGCCCTTCAGTGTGGCAATGAGTCAACATGCCGTGAATTTTTTTTTCATTGAACATGTCATGCAATCTCACTCCAATATCTTCAATGTCACTCACCCTTTCCAGACAAAATTTTCGTTTACCGGCTCGCCATCCGCTTGGAGAAAATGTTTTGTTTTCAATTCAGTTTCCTGTGTTCCTATTCTCTACAAGCTCTAAAACATAGCGTAGCTCCTGGTAAGAAAGACTGTCATCACACAGAAGACATCATTATCTCTAGCCCTTGATGATATTCTTTAATTTTCCCAGCAATCCTTGAACAAATTTCTCCAGCCCTTACTCCCCAGCCGTTACTCCCCAGCACTTAATCCCCAGCCCTTACTCCCCAGCCCTTACTCCCCAGCACTTACTCCCCAGCCCTTACTCCCCAGCACTTACTCCCCAGTCCAACACTCCCTAGCGCGGTCAAGATGGCTGCCGTCACGCGGTCCGGTTCCGCGATGCAGGAATTTTTCATTAGACTCCCAGTTCCTGATGCATTCCAACGCTGGGATCAAGGTTCCAAACACAGCCATGGTCTCTGCTGCTACCAATTACACTTCGACTCCCTGAGGTACTTCCAACAGCTTCAAATATTTCCTAAGATGATTCCAAGAGCTCCAGTTCCCTCAATCTCCCTTGTAAATGATGCTACTGTTTCTGGTTTTTACAATCTTTATTCTGTGTGCTGACAGCTGCCTACAACTCCTTCAAACTTTTGTGTGTAATCTCAGCTACATCTGTTTCCACATGCTCCTAATGTATGATCAGCTACACCTACCTGCTTGAAACTTCTCTTAGCTCATTCTTTCATGAAGTTTAGACGGTAGCCTGGCACGACCGTGTCAATGGTACATAATGACGTAGCATTACCGTATCAATGGTACATAATAACATGGTATTACCGTGTTAATGGTATATAATAACATGGTATTACCGTGTCAATGAAAACCTACTCAATATCTCAAAAAACATCGCTCGCTCTCCCCTCCCACTCTCCTGAGATGAGCCACATTGACTTTCAGTGATGCCAGGAACCATTTGAACGTAAACTCAACCAGTTTGAGGCTTGCTAATACAAGTTATACCCCAATTTCTGAAGTGTAACATAAATTTAACAGCATGAAAGAGAGGGTTAATGTGTCTCCAGGGACTTAAAGCTGCTTCACTCGGTACACCCTGTGCTCCTTGTTTAAAAATCACTGTGTTCTCAAGTGCTTCCAGTTGCTTTAAACTTTTCTCTGTGTGCTTCCAGCTCCTTCTAGCTTTGTCTTTTTTACTTTTTACTTTCACTTATTTCATGTGTTCTCGTACCCTAGAGCTGGTAGGTATACCTACAGCCATTATCGGTCTCTCCAACATTCACTTCGCTGTTCCGAATATTTCAACAGCTTCCAAATGTTTTCAGCTGTTTCCATTCACAGAAAATCACTTATATATCATCCTAATTCCTACAACTTCCCGTAGCTTCCTCCTATTTCCAACTGCTGTTAACTTTTTTTGTCATAGCTTGCTGTTTTTTCAGTTCGTCCAGCTGCTGGCTGCTCCCAGAAGCCCCAAATGTCCCATGCTAGCGGAACGATATGGAGCGCTGAATTATCAATCAGGAACAGTGAATAGTAGATAGAGTTCGTATATAGCTGAAGATGACTTGCCGATAAATGATGAAGCTAGCTGGAATACGATACAAACAGCTTTTACATTTTATTCTGCACGCTTGCAGCGACGTCCAAAGTCAGCATTTCAGCTTCAGACATTGTTTAGTCCCCATTTAGCAACATTCCAGCACCAGGAGTTCTATTAACTGCACATTTACACATATCCTAACTCCAGACATTTTATTCTATCTCACCTTGAAAGTTAAGCTTTCGATCTAGGAAGTCTGGAAGAGACAAGCATTGATGTATGACGGTTAATTGTGCCTCGCTGAAAAATAGAATCATTTATTTTTACTCTTTCTGCGCATGATTTGAGACATCGACATGTTAGAGCGGATTTCCGCACTAAATGGAATGGAATGCATGACTAACCATGGAGACAATAAGCATAAATCATTTTGACGTATTTCTGAGTGGCTCCATGTCACAGAATTAATAAACGTAGACACCTTTAATGGAATAAAATAAGGGAATAACGGACGGTACGAGTATTTAACTTTAAAATTTTAAAAACAAAATAATAAATTTGTGTAGAAGAAAGAACAGGATAGTCTGAGAATTAATTTACGAAGAACAGCAGCAGGTCAAACTTTTTCCACCAAGCTACAGAAATTGGCGTGAATCTTTATTGCTGGCTTATCGTATTCTGGACTGAAACGATTATCAAATTATAAATTGGACCTGTGTATTCATCTTCTCCATGTGTAAATGCTTCCTTAATAGATGCTAAAAGGAAAACAAACATTAGCGCTTGATGTTGGTGATTTTTTTTTTTTTTGAAGTAGCAACCTTTTCTTGAGTTAGAAGTAGCAAGTAATGAGCAGATTATAAACAAACTTGATTGCCTAAGACAACCCAAACATCTCTGAGCTGCTCTGATAAAGTAATGAAATGAGATTAGACATGCAAGACATGATAAGCAGTATTTTGTCTGCTAAACAAGTTTTGTACTTCAGGTTTTCGTAGTGAAACGAATGTTTTGTGAAGTTTTTCAGTCACAAAAACAATCGCAAATACCTCTATCACGCTTCAACTCCTGCATCCCAGTTGTACACCAAGTGCTGTCATCAGCGTCTAGTACTGTGATGATCCCAGTGGAACGTGAATGTTCCCACCGATCTTGACCCTGACCAAATAGAATGAAATATGCAATCAACACTGTTTAAAATAGCCCGCAATTTACACAATTAATAAAACGATAGTAGGCCAAAGTGAGTTTCAGTAAGCGTTAAATTAAATTACCAAATTTGTTTAATGCCGTAATGGTATTCTATAATTGAAGCAATGCAAGTAAAACTAATGGATGGGTCAGTACGTGAGATGCTGGAGTTCAAAATTCCTTTGCAGATATACAGAGTGGTAGAAAAGTCACTGAAAGTGATCAGTTTTAACTTGCGGTCGTAATATTACAGACAGAAACGTGAAATCTCAATCCAATATGAAGAACATAATGGAAATTGAAATAAATTTGTCAACTTTTGTCGAATCTCCACATTACGAATGAAAAAATTGAAATGGTGACGTATTTTAAAGTGGTGAAATCTTAATTTATTTTTAAATGACGTCGCATAATAACAATCGGCGGAAAAACTCAATTGGACAACGTTGCAGGTAGTTGTAATTCAACTGTGAATTGGGCAACATTATAGATAGTCGTAATTCACTGCTGGACCGTACAATGACTTTAGTAACCGTCAGATATTGACTTGACTGGCTTGCCCTCATAAAATTATGAAGCCATACCGTAAACCAGACAAAAAATACATATTCAAAGCAGATAAAATTAAATGGTAAATACCTTTAAGGTTGTGATTGAAAATGACTTTTCATCGATTACACTCCATTGAGCTAAACATCACGCTATAGTTGCTTGCTGGAGAATAAAATACTTTGTGCCTGCTATTTTATGAAATACTAGAGAGAATATATTGTACTAAAATTTCAAATATCCATGCAATTAATTTCATTGTCATTTCCGTAACATCGTATACCTTACTGAGGGAAAAATAAAGTTTGTTCATTGTATTTTTATACTATTTGAATTGATTTATATTCTATCATGTTAAAGAGGAAGAAAGTAAATGAGTATGAGAATAAAGTCATTGAATGTATATCGCATTAGCCTCAGCTACAATTCAAGTATTTCACTTTACATGAGGGATTCATAATGCTAGAATTGAAGGAACGTTCACGTTCATATACTGCAGCTATGAAATACGCAAAAATAAACTTCCATTGAACCGAATTGTTCGACTCCATAAATATGAATGAAACATTCTTTAACGTTAAGGTAGGCTGCATGAAATTCTGAAAATTTGAATCCTTTTGATTTGCTTAGGGTCGAACCTGAACTTAATTAAATGATTATAGAAACTGGAGAATTCGTCTTGAAAGAGCTACGAAGCAGCTGCTGAATAGGGAACTTAATTAGACTAGCAAATGGAAGCACCAAAGTGAAGGGAGGCAGCCGTAAAGTACGTGTAACCCTGGACGTGGAATGCCTCAAATGCCCACCTTTGTCCGACGTGCCTTTCTGAACTCCTGCTTCCGAGCTCTGCCTTGTGAGCTCTTCTGACTGAGCTCTGCCATGTGAACTCTGCTGGCTGAGCTCTGCCATGTGAACTCTGCTGGCTGAGCTCTGCCATGTGAACTCTGCTGAGTGAGCTCTGCTGACTGAGCTCTGCCATGTGAACTCTGCTGAGTGAGCTCTGCTGAGTGAGCTCTGCTGACTGAGCTCTGCTGAGTGAACTCTGCTGAGTGAGCTCTGCTGAATGAGCTCTGCTGAGTGAGCTCTGCTGACTGAGCTCTGCTGAGTGAACTCTGCTGACTGAGTTGTGTTCTGCGGACGCTGACTGCAATCTCAGCTCGTAAAATCAAGAGTTTTACGAAGTACTTTCGTGAGATGTCATATGAGAATATGTGCCATGGCGTATGAGAATATGTGCCATGTCGTATGAGAATATGTGCCCTGTCGTATGAGAATATGTGCCATGTCGTTATGTCATATGAGAATATTTGCCATGTCGTAAATTTTCGGTGTCACTTTCAATGAACAGAGGTATGAGGGTGGGCGTGCTACCGTAAATGATGTCTGTAACCTTCACTAGAAAGCTTGAGGGCGATGTGGGGCTTGGACATGCTCGATTTTATTTCCCTAGACAGAGATAAGAGAATGGAAGCCATGCACAGTCACATGATAAAGGTGTACGGCACCTGACAATGTTGTCACTTCACTGAACAGAAGTGTGAGAATGCGAGCTACGAACAGGGATGGCAGACTACATAGACTACGTTGTTACTTTTACTAGACGGAAATTTTAGACACACCTCAAGTGTTCTTGTATACTTCTACTGGCCAGATGCATCAGACACACTGAAATTGTTCTTTGTGACTGCAAGGAGAGAGTTGTAAGAACAAATGTGGTGACGTAGATGTTTATTATCACGTTTACTACGTACAAATAGAGGAATGAATGTTTTGCCGTACATGCTCAAATAAAGAGAAAGGAGCTCTCAATTCAATGTAAAACACTGCTATTGAGAAGGACTGCGATTACTTCGCAGAGTGCGTGAGTAAATACCAAGGAAGCAGCGAGATTGTCTTCCGTCGGTGCTATCACGATATGACATCGTCAACTTGACCTTTCTGGAACACCTTTAGCACGTGATCGCATATTTCGAGCGCAGATCGTGCTTCGAAAAGTTGAGGGTTTGTCGTAATCTCTGACATCCATAAAGCGTTCGTTTGGGAATAAAGTTGATGAACCCCTGTATCCTACGCGTGTTTACTATATAGTCACACATCTATTCTTAAAATGTTAGTATTTTCATAGCTCTCTTTCGTTATTAGTGAGAATAGGTATTAAGAAGTGTACTGTCTAGCGGTGGTTTCAGTTGTGCCGGCAGACAAGGTAAAATACCTTAATCACTTTCCATATTCTTTCTTAGTTCTATTCTCAAATAATTTAAATAAGAATTTAGGATTCCATATTAGATTAGGAATTTTTCTAGCATCTCTGTTACCTTTATTTTACTTCTGAAATCGTGTGTTCCAGCTATTTGAGCTTAACTTATTTCGGTGTTCAAACGGAGAAACTTTGCTTCGAACTTTCAAGATTTTTAAATTCATGTTTCACCGAGAATAGTTTTATAATTGCCTTGCTGAGCACACTCAAAATACGTTTTCTGTACAACTACAAAGATCATCTTCTCCCTGTTGTGTGACATTCTTTTACGTTCGTCTGTATCTACTTTTTGAAAGATGCATTGCCGTCTTTTTGTATTGGATTACACAAAAATACCATAATAAAAGTCGAAGATATATTTGCATTCCAGGTGACGATAATGAGTTCCGAAGCTTGTGAGTACAGTATTCATCAAAGTCTTCACCCAACCACATCCCTTCGTTTAAGTAGGGAAAGTATCATACCAGTAAAAGTTCAGTAACATAAGCAGAAAAGCGTCGTCCGATGTATGAAAGTGTTGAATGAAAACTCTCACGCCACTTTAAAAATTCGGTCTTGAAATCTAGAATTCTTGCTAGAAAATACGGAAGATATTCTTTCATTAATATATTATGTATGTTCTAAAATCTTGGCCTCCAGGGCAAAAATTCGAATAAGTGATACTTTATGAGCCCTGCCCTTTGCTCCATAAATTTCAAAGAGTCCAGAAATTGAGTTGTCTTCTACCTTATGTGCTCCAGATCATTAAGTAGATCAGAGGAAACTGTATTTTACCGAGGAGTTTGTTATGAACTAGGTTGTGAAAAATATTCAAGGTCCACATTCCTAGAGATGTGATAACGTAGCTGTCACTGCATCCTTAATCCGCTGTATCAATTCGCTTATTCGTTTTTATTCGATTGAGAAACTAACTTTAAAAGTTATTTGTGTCGTATTATACCGTTATTCCCTCATTTCTTCATTATAAATAAAACTTTTGCCCATGGCCTTCTGCATTGCATATTCGGGAAGTACTTCTGCCCTGTTTCCAAAAGTAAGCCTGGCTTCCTACAAGATAAAAAGGAGAGTAACATTCCAGCTTAGTAAGTTGTGATGAAGCCCTACCAATAGCGCAGATTGGTGCGCCCGTGTTATGACGAAGCCGATCCAAGAAATCGGTGCTCGGTGTCTCAGAACGACCACACGGCAGCCGCACCGCCGATAAACCCAGCTTCTGAGTGCCCTCCTGCGACCGATATTGCAACTTCGGTCATCCTTCCGAGCAAGTGATTCAAAACCACTTGTGCATATTACGTAGGTCAAAATTCTCATAAAAAATTAATTTATTGAGTCATACATTTTATTTCGTTGATACATTAAGTCACAGTTAGCGTCATTTACGAGTAATAATAATGAAAAACTTTGAATATAAGAAATATCAAGTCTTTAATTTTAATAGTACATTGAATTAAAAATCTTGAGAAATTAGGATTTTTGGCTGAATTTAGGACCACATTTCAGGTCTAGTTCTTGAGATTAATTTGTCTCATGTACGAGTAACTTACACAAGGCACTTCTACCAGACAATGACACTCTAAGGAATAGAATCTCACAGCACGAATTTTTTATTTATTGGTATCCGGTACGTCATTGACTGGTCACTGATTTCACTCATAGTAACATTTCATTTCCTCGTTGACTGTTGAAAGAGGCAACGCAAATATATACCGCCTACTCTCTGTGATTGTCTGTGGGATTTTACTAGTCTTCCAATATTGTCGGCACATAACCATCCTCAGCTAAAGGATACACGTTATTTTCTCACGAAATTCAATGACATTAGGTCTTGAACTTCATTGCATGCTATAAAATCTATAATTCTTTCTTAAGCTCCACAACGATAATTAAAGGGAGCAAAGTGAGGGCTCGAGGGGGTATAGAAGTAATAGGGTAATATTTTAGGACTGAGGGCGGTGCCTTATCAGGCCGGCGCCGCCCTTAGGGCTCACCACCGGACCCCTAAATCTTAAGCTTAAGACTCTTTGAAGCTAATTCTTATGAATAAATCTTTGCTTTCAGTCAAGGTAAATGCAAAGGAGTTTTTGAAACGGTTGAAGCTGTAGTGCCATACACTGGCAGAGTGGGGCAAGCTACAGTCTAGTGTACAGACTGTTTCTTAGGTTCGAGGCATTTCATCAGCATGTACTCTATTTCACGATTTCATGGTCGCACTTACTTCTTTATTTGAGCCTTTTACCTCACAATTTTTATGGACGAAATATATGGTCAACATGCTTTGAAACTGTAGTGAATATAGTGCGCCAGTACTTTTTCTCTGAATCAGGAATATGGTCTACATGCTTTGAAACTGCAGTGAGTATAGTGCACCAGTACTTTTTCTCTGAATCAGGAATATGGTCTACATGCTTTGAAACTGCAGTGAGTATAGTGCACCAGTACTTTTCCTCTGAATCAGGAATATGGTCTACATGCTTTGAAACTGCAGTGAGTATAGTGCACCAGTACTTTTTCTCTGAATCAGAAATGCTGATGATGAAAAATTCCGTCCAAAAATTACCAGCCTGGCTGATCCCTTCACCAGACTTGCGTTACGAGGCTCTAACGAACGCGGCGCAGCTTCAGCAAATGATCTGCACAATGTCGACAACACCTGAGCATAGGGCTATTAGTTAAGTATCATATATGTATATGTAAGACAGCATCATGCTGTTATACATATTATTTATGAAGTTTATTGACCACACACCTACAATAAAGTTATAACAGTTATTAGCTTCATTATAGTTAAATAGCATCTGCCCTCTGGAACTAGGAAATAAAGTTAAAAATTTAAATTTAATTGCGTTTCTTTTCAAGTGGTTAACTATTCTTCTTTCTGCATAATAAACTTCCATCTAGTACATACTGCATGCTTACAATTATGCCTAAAAGAACCTGGAAAGACATGAGCTGGCTTCTCAAAATGAAGACTTTAAATGTTGATTTATTAGGAAAGCCTAATGCAACGTCAGACTATGTCTGAATTCTTGCAGCGTGTACTATTTTAAAGATAAAGAACCACTAAAAAAAATAAATAACCCTTTTAAACACGTTAAAAGCTCAAAACTTTCTTGCAAGGAATTTTGATCACAGATTCAGGGTGGTCAATAATGATCATTATATTCAAATTTATAATAAATTCATTGCAATTGATTTTCAATTTTTGTATATTAACAAACTGTTTTTCAGCTAAAATATTTTTTTTAGGATTCAAACAAATGAATAGCTATTTTAGAATTCCATACAGCGGTAAAATCTTCAAAGGATATTACTAAAGTCTTAAAAGTAACATAATTACTGTCAAAAGAATGTTGAATCAGTCTAAAGAGATTTGACAAGTAAAGAATAAGTTTGAACAAGGTCGTCCTCAAACCATGAGATCTCTCAGAATTCCAGCAAGAGAAGGGAATTTATCCATCGGAACCATTTCCACCACAAAGACTTGAAGACCTTGGCTTCACCAAAAGAAACAGCTGTTATCTGTGATAACTGTGAAGTGTCTTGCAGCACCTGAAATCGTTTTCTTGTATCTGTGAAGGCATACTACCTAACCTCGTGTTCAGTGACGAAAAGAAATTCAATTTTCAGGCAAAATATAAAGCCCAAAATGATTGAATTTTGTGTAGGAATGGTGAGATTGACACCCAGGTAGGCACTCGCAGATATGGAATAGTGTCACAGATAGTTTGGGCTGCGATCACTGAAATCGGAACAAGTCCGTTGATTTTTCTGGAAGAAAGCGTTCAGATTTATAAAGAAAATTACTGCGACGACATTCTTGCAAAGTCATTGTTATCTTGGGGTGAAAATCATCTTGAAAAACGCAAGTTGTCGTTTCAATAAGACTTGGCACCGTAACAGGAAGTAAGGAAAATGCAAGAATGGTTGGCATCCTATGTTTCTCACTTCATTTCAAGGTAGGAATGGCATCCTTCATTACCAGGCCAAAAGCCCTCGAGTACACGGTATATGGTTCATACTGGAGAGTAAAGTTTTAGCGATACATCACAAAAACTTGGAGGCACTGAAATCAAAACTCATAAGGAATGGGCTAAAATTCTTCAAAAAATCATTTGAGACTCCAGCAGATCATTCTCTAAGCGCCTTTAGCTTGTTGTCAACTCAGATTGAGGGTATGTAAATTAAAAAGTGTTATTTTGTCGTACATATTACTTGTTTAACCCTTTTGCGACCAATTTGTTTTTCTAGTTTCAACATTTAAGCTCACAAAGACCGTCTGTACACTGATGCAATGAAGCATTCTGAGAGCCAGGCAGCCAAAAGAACGACGCTGTAACATGGCGAAGCGTTCAAACCTAGTAGCAACCTCATATTGCTCACTGTTTAATTATTAGAAGAATTCTCCCAAAGACCGTGAAAGGCGACCGAATAGTCCACTTGGTCGCTAAAGGGTTAACTGCTATTTTTTGTTCTTTGTTTTCATTTAATTGTTTGATGAACATTAGCTCTGAAGGTTGTAACATAAATTACTGAACCCTCTATAGAAATATTTTCAGTTATTCATTCATACAGATAGGATTTAAAAATGAGCATCATACATCAAGCTTTAGGATGTTTAGTTTGTGCTCTTAAAATCCTAATCTCAGCTAGAATTTCTTTATCTACATACATCAGTGATGCTATCTGCTCTTCTGATCACCTTACGAATTATTTTTTTCAGTGTACAGTTGACATCTTGACGTTATTTTTGAATTCGTGGTGCAATAATTCTGTCGTGCTTAACGATGACTGAGCTTGAACGTTTAATTTTTGATACAAAAATGAGTGAATATGAAATACATGAAAATACCAAGCTAATGAAGTCTAACTGGTCTAACGCAGTTCATGTCTACATCTGATAACTGGGCTTCATGCTCAAGATTTTAAATATAGTATGGAATAGAATAATTCTCCTTTGTTATCAAATTGTCAATGTTTGATAAATCACTGGCATTTCTCAAGTTACAGAAACCTTTTATGCATAATTGAAATTTATCACACCTCAAACGTCAGTTCATTCTCCGTGGAAGTAGGCCCGAGACGGCCTCTCTGCCGGACTGCGAGGAGGCCTGTATTGCCGGCCAGTTATCTTGATGGGGGGCCGCGGAGAGATTTTTCCGGGTCTTATCTCTATTATTTCTGGTAGGCGCTTGCGTGCTTCCTTAATATAGAATATTTCCGGTGCATCCGTGCCTCATCATTGCCGTCGCCTTCGCCTTCACGCTTCCGACCTCTTCCTCAGGCTTCCGTGGTCTCGGAGACGCCCATAAACACTTGGAGACGCATGCTTCAACGGGGGAGGGAGACGTGCTTCAAGTGGTGGGGCAAAGAAACTCTGGGGAGTCTTTCGGGTAGTTTATTTCAAAAGGGTCAACTAGAAACTCTTCGTTTATAGTTAGTGTTTTACTTTCTGTACCAGTATAGTATGAGAATATTTATTGGTTTCATTTGTTAGTGAAAATCCTGTTGAAATGGAGGTAGCCTATCGTACTGCAAGCTCTCTATTTGTATAAATATTCAATCAATATATGAATTAAGAGATTTTCAACCTAAGGAAAATAAAGCTAGAAATAAATTTTGCCCTACGCAGGAGAAAATTACTTTGTCACTTCAATCGGATTAATTTTGTGTCTGATTATTCTGATAAAAATTAGTCATGATGATTTACTTCAGATTTTGTTCGTGAATATTATCAAGTTTTAAATTTTGATAACCAAGATTTGACGTACTCTCTAGGTATTATGACCAAGTTTAAGGAAATGTACTGTAGTCAGTCAGAAATAATTCTGCAATATAATAATACAGTTTCTTGCTTGCTTGGTCCGTCTCTCTGTGACGCTCTCAAGGATTTAGATAGGATAAAATTCAGTAGGGTATACATGTTTTGTAAGTATTGTAGTGTGGATACCGAAGGCACATCCTTCAATGTGGAAACTCCGCAAAGCCTGCGTCGACTGGTAAATCAAACGAAGAAACTCATTAAAAAATACGTGAATTTTCACGTGTGGGTCTACTAGCCTAATACTAAGAATGACCATCGTGTGTTTATATACTTATTTATATATTTATTTATATATTTCGCATCAGCTTAAAAAAAATTGAGAGATCCAGAGCCTTATATACTCGAGTCCGTATCGTGGATACCGAGTTCGGTGCACGGGTACTGTAATTAAAGAAACTGATGTTTAAGGAAATTTGGTAGATGATTTGTTTTTCACTAGGAATGTTGTCATTATAGAAATATTCAATTAAAACGTTTGTTCTTTGCAAATGCGTATAAAACTAAATATATTGAGTTGCGTTCTTATATGTAATTTTATTTAACATCTTTCCAACAGTATTTGTCATCACTTTTGATGGCACGGGTACACTAGTCTACGTATATAATAGATAGACAATGTATCTCCATCTCTCTCTGTCTCTCTGTGTTTGTCCGTCCCATGACTTCCTATCTATTGCTGAAGAAAAATTATTGAACGGAAATTGGAACGGGTATGCATTTATTACAAGCATTGTATTGCAGATACCATATGCACTGGATCTCTATAAAATATTCCATTTTTTCTGTTATAAGCTTTCTTTTCTTAAACGGCCATGTCATCAGTAATACGGTACGTAATGGAATTTCTGTATACATTCATGAATAATATTCAGATTATGATAGTACCACGGGTAAAACTAAAATATGTATTTTGTTTCACACATATGTAGATCCTTAATTCTGTCACTTTTAAACCAAAGAAGTTCAAAGGACACTATATGGGCCATGTTATCGGTAGATGTTATAGAATGAAAGTTCCGTATGCATTAATGAAAAGCATTCATTGAAAACACAATAATTCGCCGTAAGTCTTTGATACATTCATCTTTAGAATAATGTTAAGTTAGTCCAATCTAAATTGTGGAATTTCCACGGGAACTGTCTAATCTTGATATAAAATTGACTGAACTATTAAATTTAGGGCGCTAAGTATCATTTACGTTTACTATAGAGAGCCTAAAATAAAAAATGAAAAACTTTCGGGTAGCCTGACAGTTAAGTCCATAAATAAGAAATTGTCTCTTAGGTACTCACTGTGACACACTAATTTCTCCGGGTACTTTGCGAGCGACTGAAATAACACACTGGCAAACATTAGCGAGATTTAGCCCACTCTATTGCAAACTTTGATTTCAAAGACTCAAGTCTTGTGGGATGTTGAATTTTTGTGTTCTATGACAGAACAGACGGTTCTGGGGTGTGAAGGAATGAGATCATTTCTTCTGTTATGATAAGTGAGGAACAAAGCTGGTTCCCTTCTTTTCATGTGGGAAGCACAATTGAAGGGTGGAAAGCACTAGTGGACTACTTGCATTTTTTCCCATGGTAAATATAATATATTTTCCACGGGAAAAAATGCAAGTAGTCCACTCCCGTGCTGTCGCTAACACAGCGCAGACAGAAGCGATTACGATCCAGTAGTTTACTATATGAAGGGTGGACAGCACTAGTGGACTACTTGCATTTTCTCCGGTGGGAAAAAATGCAAGTAGTCCACTAGTGCTTTCCACCCTTCAATTAGGAAATGAAAGAGTCTTCCTTGACAAACTGATGTCTGTGTTTCAGATGTTTTTTGGCCACGATAACAGCGACGACTACAAATTTTTCCCCTCAGTTGCAAATTTTGAGTTCGGTTCCGTCCCTTGCTGTACGAAATCCACGTGACTCATTCAAATGTTTGTGATAGCTTCTACCACATTATCACAAAGGATCCCAATTGGGGTCTGATCACACTGCGTACACTACTCTTCCAAAAACTCAAGTGCAAAATCACATGAATGCCCTAAATATGCTATTGAACGTCAAATTTCTCTCATCGTTGAAACCTGGTCCATGAGCAGTCACTCGAAAATCGAATGTCGATTTACGTGAGGATTTTTGCAGAGGATGTCAAAAGAAGGTACGTTGTTTATTAGTTTCATATTGCGACCTTGAGCTTTTTGTTGCAAATGCATTATTTAACAGACGTCTTCAATTACATTGTCAACTGTTTTTAAGACTTTTATTGCTCTCGTCAGGGCTATTTTTGGGTGGATTTTCCAAGCGCTTGGTTTGGTTAGCAGCAGCCTCCAAAATGACTTGTAATAGTTTTTATTTTACTTTCCCCAGGCTGTTAGAACATCTTAATTTTTTTCCTCACCAACTTACTGTAAGTTTTAAGAAAGCTTAACTCAATTCTCGTTCCAAGTCTGGGTTGGCTAATTTTTAAAATTGTCATTTTTGCGTCATTTTCGATCAATCAATTTATTTCTGGTATCTAAAATTCATAAATTTTTCAATTGATTGCCATTGACAAATTTAATTATTTGATAACAGACATGACATGAAACTATCAAGTTGTAACAGGAGTTCTGTCCATTTTTTTGATTTGAAATAAAGTGAAAATCCTGTCAAAAATATATCTATTTATCCTTCAACATAGTCACCATTTATATTAATTACATCTACCCATCTTGCCATAAGCTTTCTGATTTCTTCTTTATAGAATTTAGCCAGTTTGGGCTCAAAAAAAGAAACTAGCTTCATTTCGACCACTTCTTTTGAAGTAAACCTTTGTCCCATTAAATGATTCTGTAAGCTCATGAAAAGATGAAAGTCGGTTGTAGCAAGATCGGGAGAATATGGTAGGTGATGCATGACTTCTCAGCCAAATTCTTCAATGAGATTTTTGATTGCTCTTGAAGTGTGGGGTCTGGTATTGTCATGGTGCAGAATCACTCCTTTTCGATTGATCAAAGAAGACCCTTTTTCCTGTAAAACTGCTTTTAAACGAGTTAGCTGCTGACAGTAAACTTCAGATGTGATTGTTTGATTGTCACCCATTAGTTCATGATAAACAATTCCATTGAAATCCCACCATACACACAAAAAAATTTTTTTAGGGTGCGGTACTGTGGGTGCTCGACTGAAATTGGCTTTGAACCACGACTTAGCCACCGTCTTTTGCGCTTAACATTGTTGTAAAGGATCCACTTCTCGTCGCCAGTTATGATTCGGTCTAAAAAAGGTGCTTGAAGTTCACGAGAACGCAGTGAAACACAACAGGTCACACGCTGTTGCCTTTTGATTTCTGACAAATCGTGTGGGACCATTGCCCAGCCTTCGAGACTTTACCAAGTCTTTTCATTTACCGATATATGGTCATATGGCTTACATTAAAGGTTTTGCTCAGTTCTCTAGTAGTGCAGGTCGGATTTTCATCAATGGTAGCTTGCAATTGCTCAGAATTGAGTTGTTTTGAGCATCCTGGTCTCGGTTCGTCTTTCAGACTGAAGTCATCCTTTTTGAAACGTGAAAACCATTAGCAAGTCTTTTCATTCACAACATCATTTCCATAAGTGTCTTTGAGTGTTTTTGCTGCTGAGCTTGCCGTATTGTCTTTATGAAATTCAAACAGTAAAATTTGCCTGATATGCTCCTTACGTGGAATGTAAATTAGGGCTAAAAATAGTTATTAATAACGATAATTATCGCACAATCTGAAAGAAGAAATAATATTTTATCAATTCCCATAGATAAGCACACTCCATTAACAAGCTAAATTGAAGTAATCGTGCCCTAAACATACAGCACAAAAATTGGACTGAACTCCTGTTACAAGCGGGTACATTAGCTTGCTACGCGAGGTGTATGATTGTGGTACATGTACGTGACTAAATTACGAGTAGCTTGCGTGATTCAGGTCTACCTGAGTGAATGATGCTTTTACTTTAGACGGCATGGAACTCGGGTAGCAGCTCAAAAATGAACACAACTGCTCGTTCCTATTGCCTTATTTTATTCTCACTGTAAATATCGAATTATGCAGTAGATGATTTTTTCCACAACTTTTTTCCTGCACCGCGCCATGCACGTGTTCCTGTGAAGCCGCGTCATGTGTCACTGCGTCATGCACGCGTTCATGTGCGTCATGTGTCACCGCGTCATGCACGTGTTCATGTGCGTCATGTGTCACCGCGTCATGCACGTGTTCATGTGTCACCGCGTCATGCACGTGTTCACGTGAAGCCGCGTCATGTGTCACCGCGTCATGCACGTGTTCACGTGAAGCCGCGTCATGTGTCACCGCGTCATGTACGTGTCCATGTGTTACCGCGTCATGCACGTGTTCATGTGTCACTGCGTCATGCACGTGTTCATGTGTCACCGCGTAATGCACGTATTCATGTGTCACCACGTCATGCACGTGTTCATGTGTCACCGCGTCATGCACGTGTTCATGTGTCACCGCGTAATGCACGTGTTCATGTGAAGGAAAACAAGAATGACGGAGTGAAAAATTCACCGGTTGGTTAGTGATGCGTATTGAGTAAATGCTTTGACAGCTGGAATATAAAGAAAATGAGTTACTTAATGACAGGTGTACAAATGTGCTAGAGAGAGCGTTTGCTACACGATCAAGCTCGTCCACGCGTGGCTCATCATCACAGTGTATTTTGAAAATTAAAAGAACTTTCACAATCTCAATTTACATTAGTTTATTTGTTGACTTACCCTAAACTATTATAGAATTACTTGCCACCGCGTGGAGAATTGAGTCTATAGTAAAACTGATACTAAAATTGATAGAAACAATGATTCTTACTCTAGTTTCCTACGTGTTAATCCATGTACTCCTATTTCACCCAAAGTCTTCGTCCTCAGTCTAATTATTTTGACCGTTTTTGTTGAACTGGGTATAAATTTTTACTTTCTTTTATGACTTCACGCAGTGACTCATATTAGTTTTATTCAAAACTTTCACTGAATTCGTCTTTACTTTGTATTATGCTGTGCCCTATCATCCACTTTCTAACTGTTTATTTATTACCTTAAATCATAATCTCAGATCTACCTTAAATTTTTTCTAGACTGCCCGTTAGATATTTCGACTAAGTTTGTCCGTATCATACTCCTTCGTCGAGTTTCTTTTTCACTTTCATCCACCCGCTGCAATCTGGCCAGAAAATCTCTCAGCTCCAACATCAGTGACGCTGATCTTATCCCTCAAAGTTCTCGTCTCCCTCCCACGGACCCCGGCAGTTTCCTCTCGGAGCTTCATTTCGCTGTCTGTGGCATCCAATTTTTTACTCGTGAATGAACACCAAAGTCTTATCGCTGGACCAGCCATAAAGAAGCACTTAAAGCTTTTCTATCTTAGGGAAATGAAAACCCGGCAGGTCTCGGCCGGCTCCTGCTCTGCGCCAGTACACGGCTCTGACGGGAGCGTCTACCAAATGGAACCCGCGAACGATGGACCGTGAAATTGAGGGTCTTCGGAACGACTTCTGAACGCGTGCATGTTTTCTCCTGCTAAATTTCGTATGAAAATAGGGGTTGTATGACTCACTGTCACAAAAATAGTAGGAGGTAAAGTCCTAAAAATTATTTTCATCTGCAGGCGTCTTCAGTCGCAACAGCCCTCTGTACTACCTGTGCTGCAGTGGAACCCTGATATCGAGCGTAAACATTCAAAGTTTTGTTATGTACAAGTTCATTGATTACATTTTTCTTAGTTACTGTTTAAAAGTATTAAAAAAATTGTAGTGCAGCCAAGATAAAACGGATTGTGCATATTGCTGTCAGACCTACACAGCGTACGTAGCTCCAATGCCTTTTCTCGATTTTGTAAGAACCGTTGACTCTGGGAACTACTTTGTACGGACCGTTGACTCTGGGAACTACTTTGTACGGACCGTTGACTTTGGGAACTACTTTGTACGGACCGTTGACTCTGGGAACTACTTTGTACGGACCGTTGACTCTGGGAACTACTTTGTACGGACCGTTGACTCTGGGAACTACTTTGTACGGACCGTTGACTTTGGGAACTACTTTGTACGGACCGTTGACTCTGGGAACCAAAAAACTTCACTGCTTAATTCTGTTGTATGAGTAACAGTTTAAAGAATTTTGATCTTTCTTCTTGTGTAGCATACC
>VCRD01001401.1:2769-98839 GCA_006783055.1 Trinorchestia longiramus
ATTATAAAGTTGTAAACAACTTAAATTTGGCCTTCATGTGTTTCTCCTCAAAGTTCATGAATTTTATTGAAAAAGTCATCGAGAAGAAGTCAAGGCAAACTGATTGTACATATGAGAAAAATTCAAGGAAACGAAGGAAATTACTGCAGAGATCAATAAAAGTATTATGTGACTTGTGGAGAAAAAATAAACAGCTTGAGTAAATACGACATGATTTTCTTTCCAAACTAATACATAAGTCTTCAACAAAGTAGATAAGAAACCAACAAATTTCTTCAAGTAATTAAAAATTTGAGTTCTCCCATCTTAGCACTTACACCTGACAGGGATTATCTTAATAAATACTTGTAATGGCGAGCAATTAAAACAACAGAAAGTAATGTAGCGCAACGAGCTTACGATTTCGTTCACTACATTTGAAATTTTCAGTATCCTATCAGCTCACAGAATAATTCATTACAGAAATCTAGCCACTGAATCTGTGGTTGAATCTAACTTCCTGACCAGTGAGAGTCGTTCGAAACCAAATTGCAGAGATCAATAAAAGTATTATGTGAATTGTGGAGATAAAATAAACAGCTTGAGTAAATACGACATGATTTTGTTTCCAAACTAATACATAAATCTTCAACAAAGTAGATAAGAAACCAACAAATTTCTTCCAGTAATTAAAGATATGTATTTGAAGCCATCGTAGCACACACACTTGACAGGAATATTCTTAACAAATACTTATAACGGCCAGCAATTAAAAACAACAGAAAGTTATGCAGCGCAACGAGCTTCCCATTTCATTCACTACAATTGAAATTTTCAGTGTCCTATGAGCTCACAGAATAATTCATTAAAAAAATCTAGCCACTCAATCTGTGGTCGAATCTAACTTCCTGACCACTGAGGGTCGTTCGAAACCAAATTCTTTGGAGTACCAATCCACCATCAGAATTAGATTATTGCAAATATACGCAGCAGAGACAATAGCAAAGCCAAGAAACCCACGGCACCTGGCACTTATACATTGGCATCACAGCATCAAAAACATAATGTTCTACTCAGCGTGTTTGTTCTGTCGTAACAAAATCAGGATGCAGAAAATACGGCGTCCGTGTTCTCGTCGTGTTGAGGTTTCAATATTGCCTTACGATACAACCGTCTGACATAAGTGGCTCTCCAAGATCATGAGGGACTCAACTGGCCTATCGAATCTCGAACAAACTCCCTTTATGATGAGTTCATGTACGTGAATCGTTTGCTAAAGTAATTTCTGAGAGTGTAGGAATTTATGTTTATTATACGGTCGAGAACTTAGAAGACTGTGAGCTCCTGTAAGCCCATGCTTACCGATAACCATTTTAAAATTAAAGCATTGAAAGGTATAGATGAAATAATTCACTGTTTTTTCTAACCCCCATTCCTATGGTCTCACTTTCATGGAACCCATATTATCAAAACTGTCTGCAGTTATGAGCCAATCATTGGACACGTGATGTATTCAATTATTTTTGTGATATAGTTCATACACTCTTTTCTATCTCTCTCTGAACACCAATAAATAATGTACAGAAAAATCAAGCTTTGTTTACATCGATGTAAAATTGCATTTTAAAATATACACGCTTATTAATGTTTGCATGTATGGATTACTTGCCAATATTTAACTGAAGTGGGCCATGCAATATTTTATCTGTAAGAGTTCAAAATTTGGACAACGAATTACTATGCATATTTCATATAGGTGACAACAACAGTTAGACATTAGGAATACTCGGGAAAGGAATTCACGCTAGAAGAAAAACATTGTCCGCTGTAGAGTTCTTGCATTGCAAGGTCTGAATTTTGTCTGCAAATTTCTCTCGTGTTCAGTTGGGGGAAGTAAACTGACAGTTTCAAAATATACTTTTAATAATTTGCTTCATTTAAACTTTGGTTGGTACGTATTGCCTATTTTTCGGATCGCAAAAGTTGGTTCTCTCTCGAGTGAAAACAGAGGAACACGAATGTATCAGTGAAGCAATGAGTTTTTCATTCATCTATTTTAACTAAGAATATCGTGCACGATATACATTACCACTTAGGTTCTGTAAATAGACCAATAAGTGTTCCACAAAACAATCACAAACACATCAGCGTAATCAGCTCCAACCTGATACTTCCTGCAGTGCTTCTCCTTGTCAGTATGCGTTCTAACACACGAACGTCAAGAAACAAATGTTGTTTGTTTAATATTTTATATGGATAAGTCAGTTCGTTATTAAAAATATTACCACGCAAAAAATTGTATTCCTACAAAGTCCATATCGTGATATTTTCTATGATTCTTTAGTCAAGTCTAACTAGGCTCAGCCACGAAAATTGTGTTGACTGATAAATTACGCTAGTAAAGTACAGTACGAACCTTCGGCTGCCGCTTTTCTAAAATTGACTTCTAATCGATGCAAATATGTCATAGTTCAAGCATCGATTTAATTACAATAAAAATCATAATACTCTGCAAAATAGTATTGAAAAATATTTCTAGACAGCAATCTGAACATGAAATAAAATAATTATATCATATCAATGGAGCATTTAGTTTGAATTGTGTTTCACGCTCACTCGGCATTAAAATATACTCTGTGTTCTGTAACATAGTTTTTTGACGCGTAATTTCTATTCACAACTGAACAGTTTGGGCAATAATCAACTCGACTTGTGCTTCATTCACTTCCGGTAAAAAAATACGAGCTGCACACAGAAAGAAACGGACATGAAACACTAGCCAGTTCCCGTAGAAATTGTACGATTTAGATTTGATTAATTTGAAATTATTATACAGATAAGTGCATTAAAGATTTACTATGAATTATTTTGTTTTAAATGAATACTTTTCATTAATATATACATAACTTCCATTCTGCGTCTTATCTACCAATAACATGGCCCTGATAGTACCCTTTAAAATTCGTTGATTTAAACATGAATTAAGGATCTATGAAATAAATACATTTATCAGTTTTAACCGCGGTATCATCAAAATCTGAATATTTTTCATGGATATGTACAGAACTTCTATTCTGTATCTTTTCTAGCTACAACATAGTCGTGTAAGGGAAGAAAGTCGGAAAAATTAAGTATTTTATAGTGATCTGGCACCTTTATTATCCACAATACAATGCTTATTCAACATGCATACCGTTTTGGATTTCAGTTCAATACTTTTTCTTCAGTAATAGATAGGAAGTAATGGGACGGACACACACAAGTACAGAGAGAGAGTGAAGAAGAGATAAAGATGGATAGATATTGTCTATATATAGGGCGTGGCAAAAGTCACATGATATATTTAGAATTAATTTATGCAAAAACTACTTCAGATACAAACTTTGGGTAAATTGCAAACGAAAGAAAGGGTTTTGGAGTTTTTACTTAAATAGAATATCATCTAAATATCCACCATGTTGGTTTATGCACATGCGCATTCTTTTCGTAACAGAATCCATCACTTTTCTTAGCATCTCGGGAGGAATGTTGCGAATCTCTTGAGAAATGTTCTCTTTCAAATGTTCCAAAGTACGAGGCCTATTAATGTATACCTTTGACTTTAACTCTTTGACTGCGATTCGAAAATTAGTCCGTACGAATAATACAGTACGTGTACATATATGGCGCACATCGCGGCCAAAGTGTTAACACTTTGGCTGCGATGTACCCCCTATACATGTACATGTAGTATCCCCATAAAAAGAAATCCAAAGGGGTCAAAGCACAAGATTTAGGAGCCCAAGGAATATCACCAAAACGTGAAATTAATCGATTTGTGAAAATTGTCTTCAAAAGTTGAATTGATTCCTTTGCTGTATGGGCTGTTGCACCATCTTGTTGAAACCACATATTTTCATCTTGAATTTGGGGTGTTAAATATTCTTCAATGAATTTTTGATGTGCAGCTCCAGTTACAGTCGCAGTTTCTCCATTCTGATTTTCAAAAAAATGGGGACCAATAATCCTTTCACTTGTCATACCGCACCAGACAGTAACCTTTTGTGAGTGAAGTGGGATTTCATGCACAATTTTTGGATTTTCAGCACTCCAATATCTACAATTTTGTTTGTTCACATAACCGGAAAGGTGAAAATGTGCCTCATCAGACATTAACAAGTGCGATATAAAATCATGTGCATCTAAAAGTTGCAAAAAGTTCCTTGCTAAATCTAAGCGCTTCTGGTGGTCAGTGATTTCCAATTTTTGTGTTAATTGAACTTTATAGGGATGAAATTTCATCTGTTTCATGATTCGACTCAATGACCTGACGGAAATTTGTAGCTGGTTTGCACGTTTCCTTAAAGACGTTCTTGGATTTTCTTGAACATCGTCATAGACATTCTAAATAGTGATTTTAGATCGTGCTGATCTTGGTCTTCCAGAGCGTTTTCTATCGCTTACAGTGCCAAATTCGAGAAATCGCTCAACAATATTAATAATGCAGTCATATGATGAACCACTCCTAACATTGAATGTTTGCCTTTAATTTCGTTGCACTGTCACAATGGATCCATTAAAAGTGAAGTAAGTTTCCGCAATTATTGTACGTTGTTCTTTGGTATATGTGACCATCTTGAGGGGCATATTTCTTACTGTAGATAACTGTAGTTATATTGATTAGAACCGTATTACGAATGCATGTAAAAGAAACTTCAGAATTTTTTCTTTCACTTGCAATTTACCTGAAGTTTTTATATCAAGTAGTTTTTGCATAAATTAATTCTAAGTATATCATGTGACTTTTGCCACACCCTTTATATAGATTTATGGTTAATCATTACAATAAATTTAGTGTCTTATGCAATACTAGCAGGTACCGCGAATAATTCACAGTTAGTTCAGTAGCATGATTTTACAGGTAAATCATACCGTCGACAACAAAGAGTAATCACAAATTTTCTGGGTATTCTTGTAGGGGAGGAAGTGAAACTTTTCCATTATGACAACAATTTAGTTGTTCTCGTTGGAATCTTAAAGGTCTGCAAAATTGATATCGAACATCCATGGCTCCAGTGAAATATATCTGGTGTTCCATATTATTATTATTATTTCTTCTTTCATGGTCTCTGTTTCTCCTGTTTCCTAGAAATTGCTGTCGCTCCACCTCGTTCATATCATTTCGTCTTTCTTGGTCTCTGTTTCTCCTGTTCTCTAGAAATTGCTGTCTCTCCACCTCATTCATATCATTTCGTCTTTCTTGGTATCTGTTTCTTCGGTTCTCTAAAAATTGCTGTCTCTCCACATCATTCATAGCATTTCGACTTTCTTGATCTCTATTTTTCATGATTTGAAGATGCAATTCTCGCTCCTCCTGACTCATATTTATCCTTCGCTGTTGCATTCGTAGTCTACTTCTATCTTCTACGTCTTCTCGCAAGCGCTGTCGGCTCCTTCTCTGTCGCTCTCTTGCTGCTTCTCTTTGTTCTCTTATTCTCTGCTCCATTGTTTTAGATCAGGGGTGGGCAAACTTTTCAGTGCAAGGGCCACGTTCAAAAATTTGCAATTTCATGGGGCCGCATAGTACAGGTTCGCACATAGGTTAGGTATTATTGGTATCACTGATACGCTAGCAGCACTTCTTAAAGTTTCAAAAAATTCAAAAATTCAAAACATTTCATAAATTCAAAACATTTCAAAAATTCAAATAGGCCTAACTGACAAAATATTAAACATTTCAAAAATTCAACAAATTCAAAAAATTCAAATAATTCAAAAACTAAAAGGAAGAAAAATTTTAAGCAATTTTGAAAATTAAAACAAAATCAAAAAATAAAAACAAATAAAATGTTCAAAAAACTTTTAAAAATTCGAAAAATTCTAAAAATTAAACCATTTGAAAATTTACATAATTCAAAACATTAAAAAGTAATTTAAAGAATATAAAAAATTTAAACCATTTAAAAAATTAAAAAATGGAAAATATTCTAAAACCAAAACATTCATAAAATTCCCAACCCAAAGTAATGTAATGTAACGTGACCCGACCCCAACCGTATAATTGATACCGCAATGAAGGGTGTGACGCACAAGTACGATAGTCGTAAGCGTATTAATATATAGACGAGAGAAATGCAATCATTGATTACAACAAATCATCATTGCATTCCACTATCCCACTATTCGATATTGTTGCTTGCTTCCTTGCTTGGTCTGTCTCTCTATTACGATCTTAAAGATTTAGATAGGAGGAAATTTCGTAGGGTATAAATATATTTCACGTATTGTATTGTGGATCCTATGGGCACAGTCTTCAATGTGGAAACTCCTTCCCAAAAGCCACGTCCACTGGCAAATCAAAAGATAAATTCAGCAAAAAACACGTGAATTTTCACGTGTGGGTTTACTAACATTAATTTAAAACGCAATAATTCGTCGTAAATATTTTATTCGTTCGTCTTTAAAATAATTTCAAATTAATCAAATCAAAACCGCGGAATTTTCACGGAAATTATCGAGTAGAAATATAATAAAGACTTTTTCGGTGGCACAGTCCGATAAATGTATCGTAAAATGTGGTCTACTTAAGTTCGCCTCGAATTATTTAGTAGTATGACAATGCATCTGAAAAAATAAATTTGAAAATGGGATTTTCATTCTTTGGAAGAATTATTATCGAATTTTTGATCAAAGATTTGGGCGCACCCAGAATGAGATAGAAGCTGTGGCATCAGAAAATAAATACTAAAATTTAAATACTGAATTAGGAAAAAAAACACATTCGTTGGGCCTGATTTTATACCTTAATTAGAATTCAGTACACGTACACAAATATGAACTCCGAGGCTCATGCACATTATTGCTTAAAACTCGCAAATGATGTGTTAGGATTGTTTTAACAAGCTAACTATCCGATATTAGGCGTACCATTTGTTTAAATACATATTTAATGCAATTTTTTCATACATACCATGTTTTCGATACTCATTTTGACGAAAAATGTCATTTAAAATTTATCAGAGCTAATATCGAAAATATTTTTGCAAACATTTTCCAAACCTATTTCGGAATAGTTTTGTCCCTTTGATGAGAATAAATTCTTAAGCTACAAGCTTGAGGAACTTCCTTACCTCAATGTGATTTAAAATGCACGTTTCTTTCTCGCCAGAAACATATTAATCCTTGAAGAAACCATTGATGAGGGATTTCCAACAGAGAGCAAGCAGGATGTTTACTTCCTTGACCATGGAGAGCCGGTCCATAACGTTACCATGTGAAGAGACTGGCCGAAGTAACTTAACCCTTTCGGTACCATGATGCAAATATCAAAACCTTTGCAACATTTTAACATCAAGTTTTAAAAAAAATGCTTTGTGATGTTTTACGGTCGCTGCATTGGCCTGATCAACTGTAGCTTGCACTGCCCTACCAGCATTTGCACAGACAAACGTGTTGCTCTGCATCTTAATGACTGCGGCTACCAGAGATGCCGTCGGTATCGAAAGGGTTAAAAGATGCCGAGCTCAAAAACTGTCTGGTGTAAATCCTAGACCAATGCGAGACTATCGAACTGAGCGGAGATCCTTACAGGTCCAGCAGACAAACCTGTACAGTATTTTCAATACTTCATATTCTCTAACCTGTAGTCTTCTGAAGGTACCAATTATGATTTGTCATGAGTTCTTTGCCATCTCTGTTACACAGTCTGTTTATGGATAGTAAGATTACAATCATGCAATCAAATTGCATAATAATGTGAAATACTTATGGAATGGACGATATTATTTAACGATAATGTTGTATTTAAAAAGAAACTTCTTTCAGAAAATTGGTATGAAAATAACACAAATAATCATGGACAGTCTAAAAATTATGTTTATGTTTTCGAAGTCTTACCTGGCTTTGTCATTTTAATGCAACTTCTTATTTCACAATATGTTCATCAATGGCAGCAAAGCATTAATTTCTGTCTTAAATCAGTCTATAAAGTATTTTTTTCAGATCTGTGAGTTTCTCTGATTTTTGGGAGGAAGCTGATCGGGTTGCAGACTCAGAAATCAGCAATGCAGGGTTCGCATATTGGGAAAAATATTGGAGTTCACGATCTCTTACTGGGTGCCAATGAGTTGGATGATCAGATTGCCTACAACGAAACTCTGAATACTAACAATCGAAGTTTGAAGAAAGAAGAACAACAAAATGGCACATCCAGTGTGAATGTTTATACCGGCGACATCAAATTTGAAATGAATAGCAGACAAGCGGAGTCTTTATCGGCTGTCACCGCTGCTTTACAACACTTAAATCTGTTGCAGGCATCAGTGCAGCTCCACCGTCTGCTTGCTATGTCACTAATAGGGTCACTAATAGGAGGCTTCTATAAATGCATTCTAATTGCGCATTCAGATGTTATGCAGACAATGGTAGAGAAAACTATTTCTAGAATTAGATCTCAGGCGAGGTCTATCCTTGCTGGAATCATTTTTGGCGGGGAGAAGACAATTCCAGATACCAGTCAGCAAACTGTCACTGCTTCATCGGGGTTTACTCAACCGTGGAATAGAATAGAATGAGGCAATAGGAACGAGCCGTTTGGCCCATTCTTAGGTCCATACCCATGTCCCATGCCGTCTGAAATAAAAGCATTTATCGTGCACGTACACGTTATCCACGTAAGTCAGTTGAGTCACGTACACGCATTTCACTCACGCATTTGCCAGGTTTCGGTCCCTTGTAAAAGACGGTTGAGGTCTGATTGGATAGTTACTCTGTCTTTTTCGGTGAATGCTTTTGACGGAATTTCACGTCATCAGTGGATTTGTTGATTATACTGAGGATTCCATCAACATCTTTGATGTAGATAATGAAGAGGAGCAGAGCCTAAAACGCTCCCTTGAGAGACTTCTGATGTTATAAGCGTTGAATCACTTTCTTGATCGTGAATCACCACTCGTTGAGTGCGAACAATGAGCCAGTTTTGTCTTCATCGGGAGTAGTTGCCTCGTATTCCATGTGCTTCCACTTTGTCCATGAGTCTATCGTGGGGAACTATATCGAAGGCTTTTTGAAAGTCTAGTTGTATGCACAAGGTCTTCGGTTTTTGTACGGTCGTATATACGGTCAAATTCTCTAGAGAAGACGAGGTTTGTGAGGCAGCTACGTTTTTCCTGGAATCCGTGCCGGGTTTCATTTATAACATTTTGGTCATTAAGGGACTTTGTTATACAGACTTTAAGGAGTCTTTCTATAGTTTTACTGATGACGGATGTTAGACTGATTGGGCTGTAGTTATTCGTGTTTGTTTGTTCCCCTTTGTGAAAATAGTAGTGACATTTGCCCGATTCATATCTTCCCGAACAATCCCAGTTTCAAGTGATCGATTGAAGATGTTTGTTAAGGGTTCGCATATTTCTTCGGCTCTTTCTTGGAGTATCCGGCAAGCAAGGCCGTCGGGTCGGGTTGACTTATATGGGTTTAAAATGGGTTCTTTCTGTTAACATCCATGAGATCCTGAGTTTCGCAATGCAAAAATTCAGGCATCAAGACTTATCTTGAAATTTGTTGGCATTGAAGTTAGTTTAATCATGAAAAGTTTTTCATACTGAATAAATGCATATGTTACAATAACGTGTTTTGAGGCTTTTCGAAAGCTGTAGATACTAGCAAGTGCCAGTAAAACTAGAATAAATTACGTTCCAATATGACCTCGGTTTCCAAATTAATTTTATGATGAAGATTCTTTTTCGCTTAGGCTTGTTATTATGTATACAGATTAAGCCCACAAGCACACCTCTCATTCATGTAAATGCCAATCCTCGGAACAGAAAAGCTTCGTGATAACGAGGCAAAATGGACGACTAAGAATAGATAAAATCAATTCACTTCTCTGGGTCTTCGTGGAAGAAATAAACTTTGTGATTATAAATCACCTGGAGAAGGCTGTGGACAAGTATGTTACATTACTTTGACATTAAGACTTATATCGTCCTTAAAGGAACTTCTGCTGTCTGGATCACCAGCTTCAACTAACCAACACAAGTGGTTATGTGTATACCACCGTGTTGAACAATCGTCATTTCTTGGTGACGTCAACTCACTTAGATATTTGTAAGTCCCATGTGCATTGGCTACATATTTCTCATTTTGATGTATTGGAAAGAAAGCATTAAAAATTGTTCGACCTTTATCGACCTATGCTGACATCGATATAAAAGGATCTACCACCAAGGTTCAGCCAGCAGTCTTCCATTCGCATCCACAAGCTCGTGGCTCATTGTGAAGACGTGAAGAATATACGAATATAATAGAAAACTCGAGGTAAGTTCTTATGCTCTGCTTCTTCGCAGGCTTGTGCATTCTGAATGTAATTTGGATAGTCCAGTTTTCCTGATATACGTTCGGATTCCTGATGACTGCGTCTGTATGAAACTGTTCGTTATCAGCTCGATGCTAAGCAATTTTGATGGCACTTGATTCTTCTTCTAACGCACGTTCACTAAACAATACATGTGTCCAACTATCATAATGAAATTAAAGGACGGAATTTTTATTTAAGAGTTTTGTATAAAATATGAAAGATGGGAAACAGTATTTTAATTTGTTAAAGCAACTTTAGCAACAGAAAGAAAGACATGAAATCCATATTGACTATTTTCAAGTTAAAATATTTAACAATGGCAAAATCAAATTAAATTGATAATGATAAAAATATGTACGTCTATTGAGCATTCGCTCAGTAGGGCATGATAAACTTGGTGTTGCCAACAGCATGAACAAACAGTGCGTGATAATGACAATTGTATTTGATATTTGGGTAGTATGGTGGGATTCTTCTCACTCTAAATCACAACGCTTGCTTTTCACATATACTTGCATTGCTTTGAATTTTAGGAAACGTTTCTTAGAGGACTGTCACTGTGTCAAATTTACAATTACAAATCGAGAAAAGATCAATTTAATAAAAATTTTGTACTCCGTTTTAAGAGAAAATTATGTTTTAAAAAATTGAATACACACTTCTGTGGTGCAAAACTTCTTTACATGATTCGATATCATGTATGAAAAAGAATTCAAACATCGAAAGGCAATTTACTAACGCCATTGGATCAAATGTTTTCATTCATGTTAACTAAAATTAAATAGCAACACAAATTTTAGACACAATTTGGAATTCAGTCGCAATATAAATTTCAGTGATGTAGTTTCAATTATTTGTAGTACATCTCATTCGTCGTTTTCACGGTACCTGCAATACTGTTTATTCTCAGGTGCTGATGCTTTTTCAGAAATAAACGCATAGACTACAGTTTGTGTCCTTTTTTGTTATTCACTTTATCTGATTTTCTCTGAAAGATCTTAGATTGTTTGTACAATTTCATCATCAGAAGCATTATTCATTTCAGCTGAATTATGCATAAATTCCTTCTTTATTTTAATGTCACTGTTTTTTTCTTCCACAGATGGAAGTCTTATTTGTGGCTTTGCTTACAATGTCGTCTGTGAGTAAATAATGTTTTAAATGATATAGTTTATTTTAATATAGACTCCAGGCACGATTAGAGAAAGCTAATAGGGAAATAGCCCCAATGAGATACAGTAAAAATACCCCTTTGTATCAGACAGAGACCTGACCCTGTCCTCGGTCAAAAATTCAACTCGAGTGTTGGCCATCATAGTTTTGGTAAGTTAATCTTAGCCTCATTTCAAGGCTCTGCTCTCTCTCTCTCTGGAACCTTTACTTCTCCAGAAATTAAATGTTTTACTGAAGACAAGTTGTGGGACCAGGTCTTTCTTGAATCTGTGACGAATAATTTGTGTGGAACTACCACTCTCCACTAGTTACCGTCCTTGCAAACAATATTGCGTTCTTCCTAAACATGCCATAATCCCGCTCTGCTCTCGCTCCATCCATTTATGCATCGATCCACACACCCACCTATTCATTCATCAACCCCTTTCTTCATACCATACCTCACCACACCAATTTTCTTCACAGCTTACATCACCTCCATGTTGATCAGGCGCTACTTGTTTATTTTTTCTACCAGCTCAAATCCCAGTGATACTCTGAATTTTGTCTTGTCAGACAATTCACGGACCTTTTACATAAGTGCACACCAGTTCCTTGCTCGTTATCTCAGATTGCGTATCTCCACGCATCATCTTCGACACATTTAATACTCTTCTCACCACTGCTCAAGTCTTCAAGTGTCCATATATCTCACGGGAGAACCAATCACTTTCCGATGCAAAATGCTTTTTTCATTCATATTAATAATGTCTCACCTCCATCTCTATTTTAACATCAGGTTTGACGTTACTTCAGTAGCATTCCTAGACTCGCTTCTTCTAATAAATATCAATTGATTTTTAATCATGCCAATAAGTTTATTTTACCTACAGTAATGTTTTCTGCATTCTCAATTATTGAACATCTAATAACATAATAATTATCTACACCCTAGTTTGAACTTTTCCCCCTGAATAGAGTTATTAAGATTTTTCCACGACTAATCTGCGTACAACAGCATTACTTCGAGCTCTCCTTGACCCTGAACACAACACGCGTCGTACAACATTCCTCAATTCTTACCAATGCAGTGTTTCAACTTTTTCTTTCCTCTAACGAAATAGTGGTTTAAAACTTTCCTATTTTATGTACATCATTCTACACTCAGAAACTATACCATTCAGTTAAACAGAAGCTGACTTGCAAGATATACAGAGATACATTCTTTGCGTGACTTTGTCAGATGACACGCTCTAAAAATTTACAGGCGTTTTCATATCTAGTAGGAAGCCATGAAAAATTTCAGTGAATCATGAAGTTAGCTACCATTACAAGTGATTATCATGCGGTTGGAAAATAAATGTGTCATTTTTACATTATGCAGCAAGTTCACAAGCATTTCAATAAACATATTAGTTTCTTATGGTTTAAACACAATTTTCTATTATTGCCTTTAAATGAATTCTCATTCATTGCTTTGACAACCATTTGTACCTCCAGCGTCTAAATTCTGCGCAGTCAATAGCAGCTCAGTACGAGAATAAAATGTCTATAGGATTTATCAGCAAGATATAATTATTGCAGCGTTCAATTTGCTGTATACTGCATCCTACTTGTGATCATAAAACATCGAATAAAGTCTTTCATGAACAATAAAAGCTCTTTTATACAACATTAAAGCGTTCTCTAATGGGTCAAGTTTAATTCATTTCCAGATGGCGATAACAATGAGCAGTGGGTATTGATGAGAATGAAATTAAACACTACAATACCCTGATATATCCCCTAAGGTATTCCAAATAACGCTTAAATACCCCTTAAGCCTACCGTGATAATAGGTTGAACGCTTAGTCGTTCTTATGATTTTAAAATTTGATACACTCTTTTTAGTATTTCCTTGATCATCTAATTTTACTTTTTTACGAAATCCTTACCAATTTAACTCTCCCATGGCAAAATGGAGTTTCTTATCCAGCACCCTGCAGCAGACGGACAAGAAATTTGGCATCCCCCGTAGAGTAGTCCGTTCAAGCGGGTCTGCCGGCACCAGCGGCTCTAACGGCACCAGCGGCCCAGCAGTTCCGCTTTTGCGACGCTGACGAAAACGACAGCCTGCAGGAAGCCGAGTTCGCCGCTCGCTGGGACAGCATCACTGTCACCGTCCCTGGAGCGAATGGGATGCCCCTCGTAGAGACGTACGATACACCACTTGAAGTTAGACTAATAATTTGGAGTACACTTCAAGGAGACAAGGGGCTACTTTTCCATCTGAAATTAAATATGTTTCACATAATAAAAATGGCTAATGTTTAGTAGAGTAGCACACGCCTTATGTGTAACCAAACCACCGGAGTGAGAATGTGAGTTCTCAAAATGAGTAAGCATATCATTCTTGTAAATCTAAACTGACACAGTTAGTTGAACAGGCCAAAAACATGTCCAAAAATGTACAATAAATTTCCTGACGTGTAGTTGATGTGTATATAAAAATAGTGTATTGAGAAAATTTTTAGATGACCTAATCATATTTCATCAAATAGAATCACATTTGCCTTTAGATTATAAAAAAGTTGACGTTTAATACATTTGATTAGATTCGGATTCGTTTTATTCGTTTTGCTGAACTCAAATGAATATAACAAGAATTTGACAGCTGCTGGTGAGCACCTTAGGTTAGGACCGATTATTCTTGTCAGGACAGTGTCGGTTAGGTTGGTTTACCTGATATTCTGTTGATAATTTTGAAATATCCCGGTACACTGAGATAAATTGTCAGTTAATATTGAAATACTGCACAGCATTGATAATTATCAATTAAAAACAGGATGAAATAATTAGAGACCTCAACTTCAAACAATAACTGCAATAAAAGCTATTTCAAATCCCTTTCTATCATAATAGAAAGGGATTTGAAATAGCTTTTATTGCAGTTATTGTTTGAAGTTGAGGTCTCTAATTATTTCATCCTGTTTTGAATTTACATATACGTACACGGATGATGAAGAACCCTCCCTCAACCATTACTTTGGTTGAGAATGAGGAAATGTGATTTGAAAGAAAGTAAGTGTGAGTCAAATTAAATTCATATCAACTTTGAATTCATGACTAAGTTGTATGTAGTACCATATCAATAAAATCAACTTAACTTAATTGGCACAGGACGAAAAATTGAAGTATCAACATTTGCTTATTCGAAAACTTAAAATCCATTTATCAAGTTGTATATCCAAAAGGGGTATTCTTCCTAAAATATTGTATATTCGAGAGCAGTAGAGCGCTACAAATGAACAGTAACTCTGTATATGGCAGTGCTTCAGTTCCCCGATTATTAGAACCTCCAGCCCGTAAGAAAAGTCACAAATGTATTATTTCAGCTTGAACTACGAAAATCTTTTATGACGTTTTAAGAGTGTACTTAACCGAAAAATAAACTTCCCAAGCGAGCAATGAATAAATCGAATAAAACTATTGTTTTTGAACAGAATTCTGTGCATAAGTCCGTGCGGGAGACAGCAGACTCGAACCAAAATGGGCTAGTCGACCTCCAGGAGTTTACGTACGAGACTTTTTGTGCATTTTCTGGACGTGATCCAAAACGGAGTCATTGATGGTCAAGAGGTCGACAGTTCATATGAAAATAATGATTCAAATGAATCATTCTAATGAAAACCAGGAAAATGTCACAACATGAGACTGGCCAATGTATGCTACCAAGAGTATCCAATTTGATTAAACTCGTATTTCTATTGATGGCCCGTTGTATTCTACCCCCACTGATGTCCCACGGGATTCTACCTCCTCTGACACCCCGCGGGATTCTACCTCCATTAATGTCGCAGGGGATTCTATAATACCTCCATTTATGTCCCGTTGAATTCTACTTCCACTGATACCCCGGGGATTCTACCTCCACTGATGCCCTGGGAGATTCTACCTCCATTTATGCCCCATGGGACTCTACCTCCACTGATGTCCCGGGGGATTCTACCTTCATTTGTGCCTCATGGGACTCTACCTGTCATTCTAACGCTATTAACATCACGTTGAAGTCTAACTTCACTGACATCCTGTCCAATTCGTGCATCATTAATGTTGAGTTGAATTTATTAAACGTCTAAGCTTTTTAAAGACTCTATGTCTCCAGTCTTCACACGTGCCCCTTGCGTTGGATTCCCATTGTCTTCTGTTCAAAGTTAGCGTATGAGAAATGAAACGCATAAAAGAGCAATGATCATTACCCTCAATGGGCATTAAACAGTATCTACTTTAGGAATTATTTCTAATAAATCAGTCGATAACAATGTGTAAAAACCTGACATTGCAATTTTTGCAGGAACCATTCGAAAATTCGAGTATAAAATTTCGCTCTTCGTTGTCTCCATCTGTGTCTTCACGACCCATATTGATTTCGTGTGCATCGTTCACTGAAATTTGAGAGACCTTCCCCACCATGGACTTTCTGTGCACTTTATTATCTAATTTTCTGTTATTCCTTTCTGAATAATTCAGGTCATAGCTCATTGGATAAGACGAGAAATATTTCTATTAACGCAATTGGGACACTCCTTCAACTTGATCTTGATAGATTGCTAAAATCCAAAATTTATCGACATCGATAACCACAGGACACATTTTTTTTTACTAATAATTAACTACAGGATTTTGCATCGATCACCATTGCTGGACCTATTGATAACTGTTGATGAATTAAAATAAACAAACTACATAAAGGCCGTTTGAATGTCCTAAAAGTCATTGAAACAAATAGTATATTTACAGCTCTAATCTCGAGAAAAGGGCTTGTAAATTTAGCTTGGGGCTCACACGTTAGATAAATTTTCCTCTAGTCTGAGTTACTGAACCTAACTAACAAACCAACCACATAAATCAACCATTAAACAGCAAACCCTTGAAATGTGTAAGTACCAATCTGGTTCCACAGCTAAGGATACACCCTATTTTCATGGGACGATATGATAAAATTTGTTAATTATTTTCGTCTGGTGATGATGTAGAACTTCTGTAATGTACCATTCACTTTGTAGAAAATTCTGTTTTTGTAGGATAAAGTTCAGATTATCATGTACAGTTTTTACGAAATACATGTGAATTTTTCAATTATTCGTCTAGTTTCATACATTTAAATCCCACCAGAATGTTTAGGAGATGAAAAAAATCCTTCCAGTAATTAAAGATTCGAGTTCACCCACTGTAGCACACTCACTTAGCAGGGATATTCTTAATAAACAATTACAATTTTGTGATTTTCTACTTATAATTTCGATAGTTATGGAACTGTGAAGAAATGTAGAGCGACGAGCTTACAATTTTAATTCAACGTCAAATTAAATTTTCAATAGCCTACCAGCTAAAAGCATAGAATGAAACAATAAGAACGAGCCTTTTGGCTCATTCTTGGGTCGGTACCCAAGCCCCATGCCGTAATTCTGGCCGTTGATGGTCATACACAAGCCGACCACGGCGGCAGTGGACCTCGAACCTGGGTCTTCCCGCATCGGAAGCGGGTTCCCTCACCAGTCGACCATGCTGGTGGTGAGCAATATTCGTGGGCAAAATTCTAGTCACTGAATCTGTAGTCGAATCTAACTTGCTAACCAGTGAGAGTAGGTCCAAACTGGATTCTTTAGAGTACCACCACACTAATGCTCTTATGTTAGGTCGAGTACTCGCAGCGGAGAAAATAGGATGGTCAAGAGACTCACTGCACCTGGCACTTATACGCTGGCATCACAGCGTCAAAGACATGGTGTGCTACTCATCGTGTTTTGTTCTGTCCTAACAAAAACAGAACGCAAAGGATAGGGCATCTATGTTCTTGTCGTGCTGAGGTTTCATTGTTGCTTTATGATACAAGAGCCTGACTCAAATACTTCTACGACATCATAGAGAACTCAACTGTCACTCCAAATCAGTAGGCAAATAGTATCACCTTCAAGCAACCCATATGATCAAAACTGTTTGCAGTTGTGAGATAATCATTGGGTACGTGATGCAGTTAATTATTTTTGTGATATAATATATATATTTTTCTCGCCCAGCTTCAAAATCAATGAACAATCCACTTCAAAGTCATCCGTCGTGAATTTTCATGTCAAAGTCATCCGTCGTGTTATAACACATATTGGAATTACACCTGCAATAATATAATTATTGTCGCATTAATGGATTAATCATTAAGTACTAACTGAAGTATAACGTGAAATTTTCTATTTTAAGGTGTGCAAAATCTGACAACGTCTCCACGTAAGTATTAGAATTACTATGCATATTTCATGTAGGTGACAACAACAGCTAGACTTTAGAAATACTCGTGAAAGGAATTCACAGTGGAACAAAGACAATGTACGTCCTAGAGTTCTGCGTAGCAAAGTCTGAATCTTGTCTGTAAATTCCTGCCGTGATCACTTAAGGGAAGTAAACAGACAGTTTTAAAAGGACGCTTTAACAACTTGTAACATTGAAATTTTGATTAATACGGATTATCTCTTTTCCCATTCCCAGAACTTATCTCGAGGGAAAAAGGGGAATGAAAATCCATCAAAAAAGCGACGATTTATTTCATTCATCTAATGAACTAAGTACATAGTGCACGATATACATTACCACTTAGGTTCTGTAAATTGACCAATAAGTGCTCCACAAGACAATCACAAACACGTCAGCATAATCAGCTCCAGCCTGGTACTTCCTACCATGCTTCTTCATTTCAATATGCATTCTAAAACACGAACATCAAGAAACAAATGCTGTTTGTTTTACATCTCATAAAGCTTCATAACTCGTGTAAATATAAACTCTCAGAATAATTCAAGAAAAATTCTGCCACCTGTACGGAAACGAAATCAATTATTTACAAATTATTAGTGTTTCGGTAATGCAGTGCAGTTACGATTGTTTAAATTGTATATTTACAAATCCGATGTCAAGATGTTTTTAGGATTCTCTCCAAGTGTGACTAAGCTCAGCCATGAAAATTGTGTTGAATGATAAATTACGCTCGTCAAGTACGGTACGGACCTTCTGTAAAATTGGCTTTCCATCGTTGCAAGTATGTCATCGTTAAAGCATCAATTTACGTGCAATAACTATCATAATGATGTGAAAAATAGAATTAAAAACTAGTAATAAGGAGCAAAATAAAACTAAATTAGAATAATTTTATCACATCTGGAGAACAGTAGCAAATTCACCTAAGCAACCTTCATGGTGGCATTAAAGTATACTCTGTGTTCTGCAACTGACGCATAATCTCCATTCACAACTGAACAGTTTACGTAATCATCAGCTCGACGTGTTGTACTTCATTCACGACCGACAGAAAAATACGACCTGCACACCGACATGAACGAACACGACACATCTATGGCTAATTCTTACAATAAATTTAATTTCTTATGCGATATGAAAGGAGTACAATCAGTGATTACAATAAATCAACATCTCATCAGAGCATAATTAGGACTATTTTAGGTGACAGAGCCCGATGAATACATCATAAAATTGTGTCTACTCAAGTTCACCTTAAATTGTTTGTTAATACGACACTGGATTTTGAAAATTTCATTGAAAATACAAGTTTCAAACACTTTTATGATAGAATCTCACTCTAGACTTTTAATTTAAAAATATGGTAATCTTAAGAAAATAAAATGATACGGAAAAGTATGATTTGGAAAATATGATATGCAATATTTGAATTATACCACCATCCTGAAAACTTCAAGCAGGACTTATTCAATGCTTAGGAAGATATTTTTGAAAACGCAAAGACTGAGTATCAGGATTTACAGTTAAAAAAGATGAACTGTACTATTGATATGTGTAATTCATCAAGGCATATAAATTTCCTGTTTGGATGTACTTTATAGCATACTACGAACTAAATTCTATAAAAATACTAAGTTGAAATAGAAGTAATCAAAAAATAGGTTATTTCTGAAGACGTTTCCTTCGGATGCTGAACCTCTAATCTTCCTGCCGACCAGATCCTTTTATTTTACAAGACATGCGATAGAAAATATTTCGTGGTAGAAGCACACACCTGAGATCACCACCGTTATCGTGTCTTTCCACAAAAATCTGCATCACAGATATGCACAATATAACTTGGTAATAGATACCAATTACCAAACTAAATTTTTCAATGATGAAAACAATCAACAGGGCTTCTTATATACATAAAATTCATCGGTTCATTCACTCTCTAGTGCCCCTAGAATTCTAAAAAAGATATCTATGAAAGAACTAGTATTTAATAGTGACGTGGTAGAAAACTGCTAACTTTGATGATGTGCTTTGCTGAGCAGGAGTGTGAACGGTAAGTTGCCAGTCGAGTTAGGTAGCCCACATGTGTGTCTTAGGTAGCCCACATGCATGGCATATGTAGCCACATATATGTCTTAGGAAGCTCACATGGATGGCATATGTAGCCCACATGTATGTCCTAGGAAGCTCACATGCATGGCATATGTAGCCCACATGTATGTCCTAGGAAACCCACATGCATGTCTTATGTGGCACACATGTATATCTTACGTAGCACATATGCATGACATATGTAGCCCACATCTATGTCTTAGGTAGTCCACTTCTATGTATTAGGTAGCGTACATGCATGACACATGTAGCCCACATGTATGTCTTAGGTAGTACACATGTGTGTCTTATATTCAGGCAAGTAAACAACGTAAATTTATTTGAGTCTCAACCATTATCTCATAATGAAATGTTGAAAATTTAAATGGGATAATATTAAAAGCCGAACGATTTTTTACAAAAGTTGGTTGTTGTACTATTATTTGTAAATTTAACTGACGCTCGAAGCGTGCCTAACACCTGACGCAAGAAAAATAGAAGCTGCTTTGAGAGTTAAGTGATGTCATTGACAGTCGATTTCTCTTTGATACAATAGACAACTTTCAACTTATTTTCTGTATATTTCTACTACATGTTACAAAATTAAGTATACCAAATAAGGAAAAAGATCGTTCAAAGATCAGCACGGACGAACAACATAGGTTTTAAGGCCTGTTTTTGATTGAGAAATTGAACATTAAGAAAACAAAATCGAGGAGATTCATATTTATGGTGCTGAAAATTTCACCGTCTACGTCTTTGTAAGAATAGTGATATAGACTAACTATCATAGAATTTATCATTTAAAACGATTCCAAGCATAACATTTAGTGCTTTTCAGTCACTTGGTGCAAGTCTAAATATAATCTAATCGTCTTTTCATTCTATACAGGTTCATAACGATATGAGAGAAGCTATTTAGAAACGGCTGAAAGTCATTGACGCTACTTATGTAACAATTATTCATATAACTCATCAGAAAATTTACATGTATTTTTATTAATCTTCAAAAATTGAAGGATCCATTAAACTTCTAAAGAGTTTTCAAGACTTGCTAGAAATTTTGTTTTCTCAGAGACGATAAGTTAATTAAGTTAAATAACCTTGGAAGTCACAGCAAAAATTCACGTATTATGACTAGCTTCTCATTTTAGATATTTGACTGCTCCTTGCAACATAATCTTCGATTAAATGAGTTCAACAATTTCCTAACCAATTCTTAGCCACTGGGCTTTTTACAACTAGAAATCAAATACGAAACCACAGCGTAACACCTGAGACTCAGGCTTTAAAATTTACAGTAAAATCTTCCGCTCTATTTTCTGAGAGCTCGAACTAGAGTGGACGTGAATTTTATCGTTGATTCGAAAGCACTTAAATGGACTCTTAAGGATTTGACTTCGCACATTGATTCTTGAATGATTTATAAAGTAAAATTTTGGACTAATGATCATCAAAGTCCTATGAACTGCCATTCTGAGTTATGACCACATCAACTTTGTAGATGAATTTGACCTCACATCAAATTCAGAGTGCCCTCAAGATATATTTTCTAGTAAATACGTGTCTGAAAGTTTATATTCTGCACCAATGATATAATGTGATAATGCTGCGGTTTCAAAGTCCTGGTTCTTGAGTGCCATTACAGATTAATTGTGAAGTAGGAGTATTTAGTATACCATCAAACCAGGCTTCCCAAGATCTCCAGCCTGAACCTGGTTGAACTTAGCGTGATCGGATTTCTTGCCTTGAGTCGATTCGACCAGCTCATCGTATGCCTGCCGGAGGAAATTATCATCTATTATTGTGTATGCCCGTTAAAAATACCGGGTTTTAATATCATGCATTTGATGGAAGAACTTAAAGAAACAGATTCTCAGACCTAATCAGAAAGTCTACGGATTTACCTCCAGCGGTTAAGAATCTATATGTATACCTGAAAGTTTACAGATTTAATTACCAGTATTTAAGTGAGTCACCCATTGTAATAACATAGGAGAAACTACGCACAAAAATGTATAAATTTATTTATTCAAGGAGACACCTGGCATATTATTATATGGTGTTGATTGTAGACAACAGTCATAAATACGTACACTAAAACACAAAATTCAGCACGAATGGAGAGACAATGAACCAATATTTGGTCTGCGATCAGTTTACTCCATTGTCAGATGATAGAACTGTTTCATCTCGTACAAAATTTAACGCATTCATGAAATATTTGTAGTTTTATAGGATATCAAAATTCATAGTTTTAATGAATAAACTTGATTAAATTTATTTTTCAGCTTTGAAGTTAACGCTTTTTTAAAAAGGCCAACTCACATTTCATCTTTACTGATAAACATCTAATGTTCAGTCATATTAGGACCAAAGAGACAAAAAATGTTTTAAAATCTGATGGATTATGAACTGGGAAATGATGATTGTAGCGTGTGATGTACAAGGTGGTGCATAAGTAACACCCCCTTTTTAGAAAATTAATAAATCACTAATGGAATAGAATAGAATAAGGCAATAGGAACGAGCCGTTTGGCCCATTTTTCTATTCTATTCTATTCTATTAGTGATTTATTAATTTTCTAAAAAGGGGGTGTTACTTATGCACCACCTTGTACATCACACGCTACAATCATAATTTCCCAGTTCATAATCCATCAGATTTTAAAACATTTTTTGTCTCTTTGGTCCTAATATGACTGAACATTAGATGTTTATCAGAATTAACTATTTAATTAATAACTAATTGTTTAAATTAATCATTTTATACCTATGTACTGTATTAATTAAACTTTAAGATCTTCTCTATTATTTACAATTCTCCCGATATCTTTAAACTTCATGGTTCATGTTAATAATTCTATAAAAGGGGGTATTTCTTATGCACCACCCTGTATTTTCAAGATTCTGCAGGAACGTCAAAAGAATTTTTTTTTTTGACCCAGCAACGATGAAGTGAGCCTAAGAGGCCCTGTGTTTAAGTTAACAAACCTGTCTAGTATTGTATTCATGAACCTCACCTAATAATATCAATAGAACAAATATACATGACTTTTCTGTAACGTAGTTTGAAACAAAAATAATTTAAAAGTGATTGGGCTTCATAGGCCCACTTAGTCTCCGATGCTGATTTTTTTATCCATCGTTCCAGATTAAATTATGTGAGGGAGACAAGCTCAAGAATTGCCCCGACTAACAACCCATACCTCAAACTGCTGCCTGATGGCTCGGTGGGAGGTGATGTCGGTTGGTGAGACGGGGGACGGACAAGAGTGGGGGCAGAACGGCCACTCTGGTTCAGACGATAAGTCTCCCAATTCTGGGAGTTCAGACAAAAATATATTTCAATAAATGTAAGGTAATGCACAAGACAGTATGATCTCATAAAAATGTTTGCTCATTTTGCTAAACATGAAAAAAGTTCTGAAACTGTATTCGAGTAATTAATTGAGCTTAAGTAGGGGAGCATTATTATTTCCCTGCATTAAAATGCGTACTTGGAATCGTATTGAAGTGAGAGTCTTAGTAGCAGAAAATATACAAGTAAACTGGAATCCTATTCGGATCATTTTATTTGTGTGTAACAGTTACTTGTGCTTCATTTTTAAGAACATTGGATGTTTTCTTCTGTCCAACCCAACGAGTAAAATAAAAAGCCATTCATTCGATATCATATGTTTAGTTCGGTCAAATGTGTACTTTCCTAGAAGCATATTTTGGGACTATGGGACTATGGTGATCTCTATAACTCTTCAGTCCCAACCTTCAGACTTCTCTTAGCTCTGAGGCGACAATGAATATTTTTCCTATGTTCAGAATGTCTTTTCTATTTCGTCTTACTCGCAGTGAGTGTCTGAGAGGCTAAGGGACAGTTGAATATCCCAACAGGATAAACGACACAGGTACAAGTTTCGACACATATTTTAAGAAGCTGCAAAGTAAAGTAATTCGGTTTCACGACAGTGTGAGCCTTCTATAATATCTCGGCCACCAGTGCACGAGCACGGGCGTAATAATGGGCTTGGTATGTGGTGCTCTGGTACTCTGCTTCTTAAGAGTTTCAGCCCACTGCATCTCGGCTATGAGTATGCCGAGGAAAGGCTGATGAGAAGTCGTGATAAGCGGTAGGGATATGTTGACCTCGGAATTGGGAGAGAGTGCCTGTCCCTGCCAGAACAGGGCGTTGCGACCTTCATATATTGAGCTGTTTACTGGGCCCTGCTGCCAATCCCTTTCCGTTTCACCCGTATACATAGGCACACTCTCTGCCAAACTCTTCCACAAATCTTTCCTACTGGTACCAACCACCACCACCTGCTGCCTAAGCGGGACCGCTCATCAGTCGACGTCGTGCTTCCGGACGTAATGGGCTCTAGCCTCATCACTGTATTCACTTCCGTTCTCTTGAACTTCTGCTCGTACAGGAAATCTAGTCTCGCCGCTGTATTCATTTAAAGTGTCAGCCAGGAGATTCACTACAGATGCCCTCCGCAGTTTTTAAAAGGAAAAGGCTGAAATTTCAAATCAGTTTGTGTGACGATATTACAATAATACGCTTATTTTTGTCTTCTAGCAGTTTGTATACCATTGTGGTTGTTTTACTGCTCTGCCGCTTTTCGTTTCCAGAGTCTTTTGTTGTATGTTTAAGCGTCCTGCTGTAGCCATTTTGGAGAACGGCCCACCGTTGTAGGCCTCTTGAACTGCTGGAATGATTGTTTTCTCTTTGTTTTCCCCAGTTGACCCTTCCGTTGGTTTATGTGCTACTTTCAGTCTATCGATGGCCACATTGATGTCTTTTCCTTTAATATTTAGAGCAAAAATTTTGGTTTCCGTCGGCATACTTGAAACAGCCTGTCGTGCGGTCGTTGGAATGGTTTCTTTACAGCATCTTGTCGTACAAATTCTTGCTTTGCATCCCCAAAACTTGCAGAGACTTGCATCTGTTTCTCCTTGCCCTCTCTTGGCTTGTGGAATTTCAGTTGTCTTAGCGTTCTTTGTAAATCGGGCAGGAAATTTGTTTGTGTTATCACTAGACTCTGCAAAACTTACAGTTCTGGTAGCTGTAGCTTCTGTCTGTACACCATCTCAGCTGGTGAAATCTCGGAATCTGTCATAGTTTTTGCGCTTCGGTGCAACAGAATCATTGCTAGCGCATTCACCCAATTATCGTTTTTGTGTGATGAGTTTATTGACTCTTTTAAACGTCGATAAATGCGCTCCACCATTCCATTACTCTGGGGATAGTAACTCGTTGTTCTCTGACATTTTTTCCAAGATTATTCAAAAGCTTCTGCCATAGATGGGACTCAAATTGCACTCCTTGATCTCTGATAATTGCAAATGGCGATCCGAAGTTCTCTATCCAACCGTGTACGAAAGTGTGCGACGTTGTTTCTGCTGTGCAATCCTTCATGGGAACAGCTGTGCACTATCTGGTAAATCTGTCCACGTAGGTTAGCATGTACCGCTGGTCTTGTGGCTATGGGAGGGGCCCTACAATATCAACGCGCACTATTTGGAACTTTTCATTCGGAATCGGCATGGTGTCAGGTACACTCTTGACATGTAGTGTAATTTTGCTAGCTTGGCTTGGAATGCATTCTCGGGTCCACTTGAGCACGTCTGTGTTGATGTTAGGCCAGACGATTCTCTGTCTGAGCAGGTCCCTCGTTGTTCGTATGCTGGGTGGCTGACGACATGGAATTGTGCGAATATCGCTCTTCTGCAGGCTTCAGGAATATATGGCCTAGTCTGCCCTGTGAAAACGTCCCACAACAATAGTGCCTCGTCAAACTCAGTCCGCCGTGGATGGAGTTGAAGTGAAGTTGCCGACCCTGGTTTCAGTATTTCCTCTACTGTTTTATCGTCTACTTGGGCGCAAATAGTTTTTCTAAATCAATTTGCGGCTCCTTAGTGCCGATTGTAGCTATCATTTAGGATAACGCGTCAGCGAGGGAGTTTTCGATCTCGCTGATGTGTCGCACTGTAGAATCGAACTGTGAAAGATATAAAAGTTGTCGAGATACCCGGGCCAAGCTGCACTCCGACGTCTTCTAGAGTGCTGCTGTCAAGGGTTTATGATCAGTTTTAATTATGAATTTCCGCCCTTCCAACAAATGCTCGAAGTGTTTCACACCCAAGATAGCCAGGGTATCAGCTCAAGTACTCGTAGAATTCTTTGTTGTTTAAATAGGAATGTCTTACATGTACATAGACCTTGACGGACGCTTCTTTACAAACCACAGCATACTTGAGTTTTGCCAAAACTTTCTCTGACAAAGAATGTGGCTTTTCAGAACAAGTACTATGGAGTGATAAAAATAATGAACACTTTTGAAAATATGTAAAGAAGTTTAGGCACGAGAGAGGCTAGACTTTTCTTCCCAAGTACACAGTATCACCCCATGAACCCCAACAGGTAAACAGGTAAATATTGCAAGCAAAGGAGTAATTAAATTTGATGACCACATCAAGACGTTGAATAAAATCTCAAGATATCGGCTTTAAGTCTTAGGCTCGAACGGCGGTTTAAATTCTGCACGACAATTACCCCAAACAAGCGTCTAAATCTGTGACTGCGTGAGTCAAGAAAAATAAAATTACGGATTTGCAATAGCTTTGGATGAGTACTGACTTGAATCCACTTGAAAATCTATGGGGAGAATTGAAAGTTCGAATACATCATCGGGCTATAAAAAACCTTCGAGAATTAGAACATGTAGCCATTGAAGAATGAAATGAAATACCAGCACAAATATGTTACCAAGATCTGTCCTCATGGAAACAGATAAGAACAAAACAGAAATTCAACATACGAACAATAATTATTGGAGGTTAAGCTTTGAACTATTGTAATTCAAATCGCCCGAATATTTGCCTCAATTCATTAATGTTTTAGCTGATATATCTCAACTAAACCATATATATATATATATATATATATATATATATATATATATATATATATATATATATATATATGTGTGTGTGTGTGTGTGTGTGTGTGTGTGTGTGTGTGTGTGTGTGTGTGTGTGTGTGTGTACATATACATATATATATGATATATATATACGAGAAAAAAGTTTTTACCAACCTTATATTTCGTCATTAGTGAAAATATTTTTATAATAATATTTACGTGAGTCTGTGTCGTTAAGAGCAGATGCAGGCGTTTGATGGCCCGCTACAAATGGGTTGGTGCTGCCAACCTGTCCGTCTGTGAGAAAATAAAAATAAGATACAAAATAAATTAACTTTATTCTGATAAATCACAGAGTACAGTGTAAATTCACATTACATGGAATGGAGTTTTTAAATCTTAATGCTAGCATCTTATGGCTAGTGATGTCATTATTAATTTTCATATCACCATAGTAGGTATATAGAGCGATGCAAACAATTATTCCCTTTAGGCCCAACTTAAAATTTGAAATTACGAGGCATATCTTAAACTGTAACAAAGATTTAACGTCGAAAGAATTTGCATACAGTACAATATTATGGTTTGAGGTCATAGTCTAAGGCGAAAATCTTGAATTTGAAAATACGAGTCTGAGTTAACTTCTAAGTGATAATTTATAATTTACTGGTCAGCCGCTTAGTGTTGATACTGATAATTCGTTAAATTTAATTATTATAACTGTTAGAAAAAACCATTGTGTTTAATAAAATTGGGCCCTACATATCAAGAAACACTAAAAAATGAAAGGAAAAGTCAAAGCAAGTCACAAATTACCAATATTTAGATTTTAATACAATTAGAGCTATAGCAGACTAAAGTTTTGAGGTTTTACATTTCCCTATTGTAACAAAATATTTACTGAAATTGACACGTGAATTTTATGATTACACTACGAAATAAAACCTAAAAATAGAATTAAGGCTTAGATTTCGTTATTAAATAAGTGAAAAAGGATGAAATATTTCTGATAACTTCATATCGTCAATAATATCTAAAGTTACATATCAGAAAAAGTCGATATATGAGAAGGGAATTTAAAGATATCATGAATTGAAAGGTCAGGATGAGGTGGCATAATTACGTCCTTTTATCAGTCACCATTAACAATGGCCACCCTATCTACTCAATAAAATAAATCAAAAATTATAAAAAAGCAATAAATAAAAAAATAGGTTTACCTGTGCCCGAGAGCAAGTGCTCCTGGGCTAAAGGCACCAACCTCAGCTCTTTTCTGTGAGCTGCTTAACCACCAAGAGAAAATAGACTGTTCGAAACAAACACAAAAGAAAAAGCACTGTTCAAACAAAAACTGCACTAGAGTACGCTTCCGCGGAGTAGAGCACGAGCAGTACACACCACAGTAGTCACGAGAGACTAATTTCCCAGTAATTTCCCCATTTCCTTGCTCCAAAACTTGGGAAATGGTCTTCACGCCACTTCTGTGTTTTGATTGACGTGTGTGAGGGTGCACTGTCTTGTTGGTAGGTGAAGTATAATATTTATTTTTGAAATGTTATTTGACTTCCTCAAGTGCTAGAATCAATGTATATTCGATATAGGAATTTGTGTTAACTTTTGCTCCAGGTTCATCAAAAGTAAGATTTCCATCTTTTAGAAATGGTACCCACACCATGACAGAAGCAGTTTTTTTGTTGTCTGAATACTGTTCTTATGGTCTCTGGAATGTATGCAGAAGATTTTTCCAAGACTCTGTCATTCTGGGGGTTGAACTTCGTCTCGATAGTGAAAATTTTCTGATCTGAAAGCACGATGTCATCTTTGGAAATGCCTTGTTTGAGCCTGTTCAGAAGAACTTTTGACCTTGTCAAACGTTTTTTTTTTTGAAAGTCTTTCAGTTGCTAGTGCATTTGTATCTTGAGTGGTGACAAGTGTAAGTATTTTTTCACAATGTTTTGCATGGTTTTCTCACGCACGTTCGTCTGACCGTTACTTTGCCAACTTTGATATTCTTTGGGGTGCAAAAATTTCGAGAGCGGAGGATTTTCAGTTGTTTCCACTTCTTTGAATCTAGCCAGAGTGTAATAGACGGTTGAATTTAGTGTTTTGATCAAACCATGTCGTAAGTAAGCATAAAGTGTCAATGTCTTCAGTTATTATCATTACTTTTATGTCTATTTTGTTATTTAGGCTATGCACGTTAATATGTATCATATTTGTGTGATTCACATTAGGGTATTTACTTGAGGCAGTGCGTTCACTATATCGTACGGAGCATTTTCCATTAAAATGTGTATATTCGTTGAGGCACTGTTTGATGCTTGTGAGGTTAGCCAAGGGTGATGTGCTGACCTTGATATCACTAGGGTGTTTTATTATTGTCGGCATTTTATATACTAGCGGGAGCACACTATAGTGGTTGTTTTCTAGATGGACTATTACTGGAGTTCCGTGTGTTTGCTATGTTATTGTGGGATGAACTATTGTCATCCAAATACCGTTTTCCTTTTCACTGTAATTGTAAATCGGTTTTTATAGAGCATGACAACATTTTTTTAAATAGATTTAGAATAAATTTATCAAAGAAAATATCAAGCAGCAACGTCACTGTAGCGGATTTGCAAAGGCTGCTAGTATATTATAGTATAGTGAGGACTTTAGTAAACTGATTCGAGCCTTCTGTTTGAGAGACGAGGAAGGAGAGGAGGATCTACACTTGATGATAGGTACAAAATATTTGAAATATCTGTTTCTTTCAGCATAAATAAATGAGTTTCTGCATTTGCCCAAGTATCAGATCGTAACTAAATTCTTGAGCTTCAAGCCGCTTGAGGATCGTATGAAGACGATTTTTCGAAAACAGATATTACTATCGAAATTAAAATCAAATTTACTGCTCATATTGGATTCTGAAAAACGTTAATGAAAAGCAAATATTTTGGCGATGAACTAGAAAATTAATTAATCTATAGCATCCTTTTTAAATTTATTTACGAAATACGAGGACCTTTTTTCAGCCTCTGATACTCTATAAAAAAAGCAAATTAACATAACCTAAAAATTTATTACCAAATATAATGCAGGGTCTTACTAATTTTTCTAAATAATTGCCAAAACGGTTGAGGCATTTGTCATATCGTGACACAAACTTCTCCATGTCTTCTTCAAAGAAGTTAGCCGCCAGTGAGAAAAAAATTCACCAAATGATGGATCCAAACCAAACTACCACACAGTTTCCGGTCTCGCAGATCTCTTATGATTGTGTACAAAGTAGAAATTGAGACGTATGGAAATTCTTCAAAAAGTTCTTTAATTTTAAACCATTGTTAGGTGTTGACCACCTGATTAACACGCTGAACGAAACCTGCATAAGCGACAGACTTGCGCTCATGTCCACCATCTTCCTACACGTCAGTTCTCCCTTCTTTATTTTTTCTCCACCATTTCATACACTATCCTCACTCATAAAGTTATCAACGTACACTTTGCTCGTTCTAAGAAAGCCTTCAGCAGCATTACGTCCTTCTGCTGGCAGAAAACGGACTACAATTCGAAGCTCATATTTGGCGGGAGCATCGATCGTAACGGCCATGTTCAATTGCCCGCACCTCAAGCAATCGGCCTGTATCCGTTTTGGCGATTATGTAAAGAAATAAGGAAGACTTTCCAGTACTTTTGGTAACAAAATTGTAGTGTTGTGTAAATTTTCCTCTCTCTGCAGCCCATCGGAGTTTGAAAATCAACACTCATATTTTGAAAATAAATGCACATACCTGCGTCTTGGGGTACACAGGATGATTGCATGTTGTAGTTGCCCCCTCCTCCTCCTCCTCCTGCTCCACCACTGCTGTAATCACCACCTTGAGTAAATGGATTCATCCCTCCTTGGTTGCCTGCAGCAATGGTTGAGAAAATATCGTTGTGCATATTTCGATTTATTGGGTTTCTCCAGAAGTGAAAGCAAAGAACACGTTATTATTTTAAAGGTAAAGGACGGTTTACAGGGATTTTTTTATCCCTGTAATACCCGATTTTACAGGGTTGAACATAATTCCTGCTACATGTTTTTAAAATAATTTTAATAATTTTTGTTTCGCAAATATTATCCAATACAATTTTATGAAATTAATTATCACGGTGAAGCCTGCTTTACTCCTTGTCAGAGTATCAAAATCCTGAAATCAAAATTCAATAAATGCGAAGAGAAAATACCCTTAGAAGTAGTTCGTGCGGCTATTTAAAACTTTTCTAAAAGACTTCGCAAAGAAGTGATGTCAAATGGAAGTATTTTGAATATTTTTTTTGCAGGTGTAGATTTGAAAATTACTTACTATTTTTTGAAGTCAGATCTTGAAATAAATGTATTTTTCACGGAAAAAAAATTGGTTTGTCTTGTAACAGTATTTATGCCCCACCCTGTATATTAAACTGCAATATTATGTGATAGAAAACATCATATACATAAAATAGGAGTAGATAATATTTCGACTCATTAAACGGTGTAATTCTTCCTTGTATTTTTAAGTGAGCCTTACAACAATATATGTACGAACAGTTATACTCCCGTCTCATAAGTAGCTCTCCAAATATAGAGTAGATGTCATTGAAAAGTTGAGCTGAATATGCAAGCTACACACAAGCTTCAATCAATATTAGAACGACAGAAGGTAATAACTCAACAGCGACACAGTTTATGAGTCGCCATCAGTAACTGAACTCGTCTTCTCACCCTGCACGTCCAGCATGCCGTTAGTTGTGCAGGAGCCGTACGTTGCAGCATCAGTTTTGTCGAGGTGTTGCGTGCTGGGAGCCCTAGGCATGGGGTTCGCTGGCACCCCATGGGGGGCAAGTGCCGCTCCCTCGTCCGCCATTTGGTGTGGATCCTCTTCAGGAGGGAGGTCGGGTTGAAAGCCACCTTCCCTCCGGTAAAAGTTTACGAACACAAAGACTCCCAGTACCAACAGAGACAGCAAACCATAGCCAAAGAAAACTTTAGTGGTGCCTGTGGATTGAAACAAACATTTTTAAGACGCTTTTTATGGCTTTATTCGAAAAAATGCTTTCGGAATCAAAACTAAGTGAAGCTGTCATAAAGAATTTTCAATTGTTGCAAGATTTGATTAATCAAACAGTATTTCCACGCAAGCAGTTAAATCTAGGACAATGTTCACAATTCCAGAAAAAAATTGAAACTTTGGATTTATTGAATTCATTGTAAACATATTCTTGCGATATGGAGTTTAAGTAATTCAAGTTTGCTATTTTCAGTGTTTCTTACCTAGTACACGTTGAACAATGTAAAAATTCGTAATAGTTTTTTGTGCTGCTAAAGAATGATGGCAAGTTACTTCGCACCATGACACGGGCACATAATTTTGAAGGCGTTTCCAGCCCTTGACAACGACATCATTAGCTTTCACTTATCCATCACTTAAATTTACTGTTTTTTTTTGTCTTAATTATACCAGGCAATGATCCTCAGAGGACTACATTTTCCAGTTTACTTTGTGTTAGATATTCATCTTCAAAAATTGCATATTTGTTTATTATTCCTTTTGGGTTTCTTGTTGAAACTTTGCAACAGGGTTCTTGAAATTTGTATTGAGGGACATACAAACTGAAATGTTTGCTGCATCTCTTTGAACCTGTGATTCTTTTTTTATCATCTTTGCTCAGCGAGCATGCATGGGCACAAAAATTGTTCTCATCCTCAGGACGTCGAGTACTGACAATATTCAAATTTCCCTTTCTGGAGGACGCTTGTTCCTATACACTATAAGTATTAGCCAAAATATGACTTACATTAGCCCCACATAAGTTAGACATCACTGTATACATGTCATACTATGTGTGGCTAGAATTACGGCATGCAAGTTAGACTTCACTGGTAACATTTCGTGTCATGTATGGCTAGGATTACCATATGCATTAACGAAGAAGCCACCAATGATAGCCCCACAGCCCCGACCGATGCCGTGGTGGATGCCCTGCAAAACACCCTGCGCCTGGTGCCGGAGGTGTGGAGGAGTGTTGTGCGCGATGTAAGAACAACACGCAGCCCACACAGTGGCGTGTGTGACACCTGTGGACACGGACATGTAAAAACAAAAGTTCAAGTAATCAATACATTTTGATCAGAGTTTAATATGAGGTTTTATTCAGTGCACATGTTTAACTTGAGAAAAACACTCCAGCTCTGTCTAATTTCCTTTTCGACTTATTACACGTAATGTCATAGGTTAATTATTTACATCAGCAATGTAAACTAAATGAATATGACAATCTCATGTGAGTAGCACTTCGTACAGAACATCATTATTTTCCTACTGCCTTTTTTATATCTGGGATAGAATCTTTAATGCAACTCACCTTGAATCAGCTCGAAGGGAATCACCAGCCAAGGATTTTCCATGTAGGATATGTAGAGAAAACGAAGGACGTTGCCAGCTAAGCCGATGCATAGCACCTGCGATAAATGTTTGGATAGTAATCCGTCAAACAGCTAAGTATTCATTGCTATGTAATATGTCTCATAGAAGAGTGCAAGTTAAATTTATTCCTACATTAATTTGCTGAACAATAAGAAAGCGCAGTTTTTGTTTACAAGGGTCACGTGCACTCATCTAGTTCCCTTAAATCTGTAAGCCTCTCTAGCTAGTTTCGATACTTTTCCGTTTATAAATGTATGAATCGTAAGTCACTTCGAATATAAATCCCGTTGACTCAAGAAGAGAACATAAATTAAATTCCACGGAATTTGAAACTAATATTTAAATACACACGCAATTTTTATTTATAAAAGTAAAACTGTAGAGACATTTAAATTTTACTTTCATGTTCCGAAAGTTTTTACCTTCCAGATGTTTTTTGCCTTAAACAAGATCCTTCTTTGGAACAAAAATTGATTTATTTTTATTCATAAAATTGAAAAATATTTATGTTACGCAACAGTGTAGATTCTTTAATGATAGATAGATATTAATATAATAGAATAATTAGAGTTTTCATTCGCACGTTATATTTTCTCAGTGCATATCCCAGTGAAATAAATTCTCCACTTAAGTGAATAACTATTCGATACGTTTAGAAAAACTAAACTTTTTAATATTTCTTCTGCGTGTGACAATGATCACAACTATAAATTATAATAGCTCAAAGCTTACATCATGGCAAGCATACTACTACTCGAAAAGTTTTCGGAAAATTCTCGCTTGAGATTTGTAACAACAATATAAAATTGCAAGGTTATAAAATATTCACCACATAATGCTAAACTACTTTTTTGCAGTTATCTTTGTCAGAATTTTGTATTATATTGCATTTTTATATTTCAGAAGCATTAACTGTCAATTTTAAGTCTTCAAAATGTAGGGACATCTAATCAGTGTTGTTTACATCCCAATTAAAACGAGTGCATTGTGTTGCTATCATTTACCGTGTTTTAACAGTGCCTAAGACCAACGAACTCAGTGTAGCGATTCAAAATAATATTGTCGATGTCCTGAAAGGTTTTAAAGGCTATAGAGTCATTGGAAAACAGTTTCACTTGCATCTTTCGACAGGGGGATCGATATTACGGAAGTGAAAGGCACATGATCCTACTGAAAATCTACTTCAAATGGGTGCTCAGAAGAAAATTTCGACCCGAGCAATGAATAAACTGGTGAACATCACTTTCAAAATTTCTCAAACTACCCGAAAAGAATTGGTATAAGAATTAGAAGCAGATGAAACAGTAGCTTCTCGTCATAGTGTAACAAATGCTTTGAGAGAATGTTGTCTTCGATCCAAAAAAGCCTGAAAAGTTCCTATTCGGATCTAACGTCACTTTAAAGCTCGGATAGAATTTGCAAATAGCCTCTTATGGAAACCTAAAGACTTTTTGAATAATGTTCTTTGGTCAGATGAGACTAAAATAGAATTATTCAATCATATTTATCGACTTCATATTTGCAGAAAGAACCATGAGGCTTTCATACCCAAAAACATCATCCCTACTGTTGAATTTAGGGGGGAAACATAAAGATTTGGGTCGCTTCTTGTTCCATGGTACGGGCAGTTTTCATATCAACAAAAGACGCATGAAAGGGGCCATGTATCATGATGTTCTGGGAGAAAATCTATTCCAGTCAGTTGACATGTTGAAGTTGGGAGAAGATTGGGAACTCCAGCAAGACAAAGACCCAAACATACAGCGAAAAAAGGAATAAAATGATTTACAGATAACAATGTAAAAGTGTTGCCGTGACCCAGCCAGTCTCTGGATCTGAACCCAATAGAGAATCTGTGGGAAAACTAAAAGTTAGGGCTAGTAAGCGAAAGCCCTGAAACTAACATGATTTAACACGTTGACTCCGAAGTGGTACGTATGTGGACCACCTAGGTTAGGTTCTGTAATTTTTTCAGATCCTTCTAGTGACTATGCATACAAAGTGAAGATTTACACAGGCCAGGCAATCAGAGGCAACGTGTTAAAAGAGATTTGGAGGGAAGAATGAGCAAATATTTCTGCCAGGATTTGCAAAAATTTCACTTAAAAGTATAGAAAACGAATGCATGCTAAAATAGTAAACAAGGGGTGCCCAACAAAATGTTAAATAAATTAGCATTATGTGTTGAATACTTTTTAGAATAATTCTATCATATTTTTTCTTGCAAACCCTTTATCAAGAACTTTTTGAAAACTTTTTGAGTCGTAATATACTTGTCATGATATAAGCTTCAAGTTGTTATAATTGTGATCAATGTCACATTCAAAAGGAATATTAAAAAGTTCAAGTTTTCATAACGTATCGTATACTTATTCGCCTAACTGTAAATCCTCCCTAATGTCTCTTCCTGATTCCTGAAAATACAGAACTTTCCCTCACCTGAAAAAAACACTGAGTTAATGTCTCTGTGGTCGGTATTTAATGGCTATGCTACGTAGATAAATGGACATGTTAGAAAAACATATTCCTTGATGTAACACTAGTCGTTTTTTGTATCTATTTTTCCTCACCTTAACGTGTCCAACCTTAGCGATGAGTTGGAATGATAAGAAGTAAGCCCCTATCTCTGAAATATGGTTGAGGATGCTAGCGATACCGAAGAGCGTTTGACTGCCGCCGTAATCCTGGAGGGAGTCGGAATTAGTGCATTAGTTCTTGAACCTTAAGCAGTAGGTCTGAGACACGCACCCTCAATGGTTAAGGGTACGTGAAATAGCATCATGTACAACTGCATAGCTTGTTGCCAGATAGATAGATATTTACGAACTCGTGCAGTGTCATTTAACAGACGTGAGTGAGAAACTAATATTGCAGCAGCTGACTCTGGGAAAACTGCCAACGAATTATGAACAACATAAGTGCACTGCCAAAGAAGCTAATAAGCAGCACCCTGCGAGGTCCAAATAAACCATGAAACTAACGAAACTAGTACGAGCTCTGCATGTGCCTGCGAACAGGAGGTTCGTGCTGAAACAAGCTCCGGGCTGTAAAGGAAGATGTAAAAATCAACGGTTTGGGCACTACGGAAAATTATTTTTTTTGCTACGTTATGAAACAATACGTCGAATATTCTTTAACAAAACTGTACCTCCAATAGCTATTTACCAGAGTTTATTTGCTGAAAGAAGGGGCCAAAATTTGCTAACTTTATTTCAAAAGAACCAGAAGCCACTCGCATGAGATATTTTTTGAGACCATATGTACCTCCAAAGGGGATTTAAATAGCAAAAAATTAAATGCCCTCGAAAATTTCCAATCAAAAAATCCACTGATGTTTGATATCTAATTTGCAAAGCGTTTTCTCCTATTGTGGACATGTTACGTATAGAATATAAAAAAACAATGAACCAGAGGAGGATGCATCTGCAACCTCCTGTGTCCTGTTGATGATGTTATGTTTACTTGACGAGTAATCAATAACAGTGTGCTTCCTATCATAATTCTTACACATACAAGAATGTTGAAATGCTCTAACTCACAAGACAAATGGAATGTTCCGGATTTGTCTATTAATTCTTAATTTGAAAATCTTTACATTCATTAATCTCGACCTGGTTCGGGATATTCTCCTTTTATTTATTTTAGCAATCTTGTTATGCCTAGAATGGTAAACAAGTTTCGATCACATCAATTCACAAAATTCTAGGTGTAATTTGGAGCAAGATGCTTTATGTTTGTTTTGTGTTAAGTCTCTTTTTTCCTTTTTCCTCGTGTTCCCATGGCATAACTATCTGATGAAAAATTAATCGTTGGATAATTCATAGGCTGTCTTCGAACATAATTTGTTCTGTTCAAACTAATAAAAAAAATAAATGTTCACCTGCAGATGCCAGAAGAGGAAGGCAAAGATAAGGCCAATGCCACATCCCATCCACCAGGCAACGAAGAGAAACGCGCTGCAGCGCAGGGTTTTGAACTCACGCAGCACCACCATCCACTGGGGACGCTCCCGCACAGTTTGTGCGAATACTTTCGTCTGGTGTTCAGAAATCCATTTAACTTTAAGAAAAAATAACACTGATAAACAAACTGTAGATATTTAATATGATGTTTCTTTTCCGTATTACAGTTTTTATGTTGATTTTTATTCTGAAACCGGTTTGCTCCATAGAGTCAGGGCTTGATAATATCGACTTTAAATTAATATAATTTATGAGTTCATTTTACCTTCAACTAGAAGTGACTGTATAGCATGTCATGTGATACATTTATCATATTTTTTAAATAGGCTTATGTTCATTACTCCTCCATGTATCAATAAGGGTTTGGGTGAAACTTCTGTCTGTGAGTTGCGTGCGCTGATTAGTATTTTAAATGTGAAACATGCATACATAAATGGTTGATCTCGTATGTCTCACGAACGGTAAGTGATAGTGGTAAATGGTTAGCATAATTTAAATCAGCTTGTTGGTCTTAAAACTTAAGTTGGATATCAGGACATCCACGGAGTTTTTTCTATGCTTATTTCTTGGTTTATTAGTGAAATAAGAGATCTGTAGTTTTCACTGATTTTAGGAAAATTTAAAAAAACTTGGAGTCATTCCACCTCCTTAATTGGAAATGTGCTAGCTGTTGTCTTGTTGATGTAACCTTGTAAAGTTCAATAAAAGTTTTCAGTCAAAAACTCTTTATGCAGCTGGAAAACTTGCAATTTATGGAATTTCAGTTTATGAAGACAATAAGATGAACGAGAAACCCACTTTAAAGTTACTCAATCTCACTTCATATTTTAAGGGTCAGATTTGTTCAGATCAAGCAGTGTTGTAAAATGATTTTTATTGTTCGGTACAAAAAGCCGGAATATTTTATTTAAAAATGTTGACTAATGCCAACAATAAAAAACTACCACGGAGTTAATATGAGCAAAAAATATAGAAACTATTTTAAAAATGGCCTATCCACAAACCTTGAGCTCCGCCTGCTTGACTTTAAAGAATCACATTACAAAAAATCAATCAAAAGTTCACATATACAAATGTTTTGTTATATTGTCATAATTCATTATCATCGTTCTCGGCAAAAGTCCAGACTCTATTAGGAGTAGGTACTTTGTAGTTACTTTGGTTAAAAAACGTATTGCATATAAAAATGAAGCTAAAGTTGTGATATTAATTTCAAAAATACTGAACATACTTTTTCTTCATTATGAGGAGATGAAATTTTGTACCCTGTTAGAAAATTACAAAAAAATCATACGCATGTACATCATTTTTTTCCAAATGTTACCCATATTTGTTCCCAAAATCATACGGATGGCTTGTTGCATCTGCAGTTTCATTATTAGTTATTACACTAAAGCGAAAGAAACACAAGTAGAATCTTACTTTGAGCGACCCAACGACTTCTTCCAGCTTTTCTCTGCCGCTCTTCGTGTGTTGCATTGGAATTTTGGGTTCATTCCAGGGACGTGGCGCTCCCCCGTACTCGTCTGGATCTGGCTTCACTTCTTCCATGTTCATGGAGTCGTCGCCTACGTCGCTGTAGTCAAACTGGAAGATGTCGACAATGATTGTTTGCTTTTGCGATAAGTTTGATAACACTGAGATAAAAAGCACAGAAAACTTTTTTGAAATGTTAGGTTTCATACTAATTAGTTTTCGCTTTACTGCGTATGGGTGCAGTACATTAGTGGGAAAATGATAAGAGAGTCGGGAGAAAGACTGCTGTTTTTTGATGTCCTTGGCAGTTACAAAATATATTAATAAAATAGCACTTAGATTTGAATAGAAACACAGACGATTGCCCTTCGATGGTCTGTGGTATGCAAGTTTGTTATTTGTTTTTTCACGTCATACGCAACAGTTATTTGACTGAATGTCATCCTTATTATAATCTTTATCACGACTCATCAAAGTATTATACCTTACACAAAACACAGATAGAATCAAATCAAGACAATTGAAAATTTATTACCATATATTTTCTAAATAAAAATGATGAAAATATTCTGTTTGCACTTCAATTTGTATGTTTATGCTCAAGTTTTTGAAGTAAGGTTTTATATTTGCTCCAAGTAACAGCATTCTAGTCTTAGTTCAACACTTACAGCAGCCGGGAGCACTTTCACACCAAAATTCTCTGTTCAAGTGAGCACCAAAAACTGTGGAGCTCCTTGGTATATGATTAAGTTTTAAAAAATTAGAATGACTCTCAAGCGGTTCGTTTCGGAAGACATTGTAACAATTTATCAAAATGAAGTCACCTTGAACTGCGTAGCGACGGCCATGGCACAGAGCATAAGCACGCTAAAAATCGTGAAGCAGATGTAATAATTTCGCTCCTGTGGGTGAGGAGTGCAGGGATGTCCAGAGAATGACGTAGAGTGGTCCAGAGCGATACCAACAACGAACATAGACAATCCCCATCCAAGAGACCCGAACATTCTCTGTTTGCCATATAAATCAGCCTCTTCTCCGAGGTACGACAGAACGGCATGATCAGCCAGGGTAATCGCAGGAGAGCTGAAGAATTCTCCAAGCATCACCAACAGGATAAGCAAGAAAAACACTTTTTGAACGTCTTGCTGGTGGTAGACAATGGATGAAAAAGGGGGAGAGATCCAATCTTTCGCGTTACCAAATTCATGATAATTGACCTGAAAAGAAAAAAATTTTGTTAAATCATTCATGCTATTAATTTCCCTTATATCAAATGAACTTTTGATCAGAAATATTTTATGCGGTTATAAACAGCTTAACTATTTCAGGATTTTCAGGGCTTGATATTACTTCACCTTAATACCTTTCATTACAATTCCATAATAAAATGACAAGCTTCACGAACCACGTGTTTTAAAACGATTGGTGACTTCCCGACTACATGGTTCGGTGGCCAGAAATTGAACTTCCTCATGCGGGTCAGGAGAGAAGTGTCCTCTTTGTCCCCCTCTTCCTCTGCTGCAGGCATCCTCCTGCCTGAACTGTCTTCTGTATCAAGATTGGCCAGTCCGCGCATATTCTGAGCCTTGGACTCGTTCTGTGGGCAACAACAATGTTGTTTTCACCAGGGGAACAATGTAATATGTGTTTATCTGATTAGCACAACAAATGATTAGCAAACCAACTTAGTTTATTCACAAAAATAGATTCCACAGAGTGTGTTTGATACTTATAAGTGAACTTAATATAATCAGCTGCCGCTAACTTCAATTCTAATTTAGCGTCAGCTCAATGGAAAGAGTAAGCAGAGATTCTCATCTAATTAAGCAGCAGTGGAGTTCGCGAATGACAATCTATGCTACAATATTAATACGTTTCAGCTATGCTTTCTAATACGGGAATGAGTTTTTTATATGTTTTGGGCTTATCGCATTTCATAAGACAAATTGCCAGGGAATGTTTGAAGTATTTAAGGGAAGTTATCTGACGAGTGTTTCGGGAGGTCATTTTATACCCTCGTTTTTTAGTTCAGTAAGAAAAGAAAATCCTGTTCTTATTTATCGTGCACCGCGTAATTGATGTCTACTACGCAAAAATATTTTATGCTATAATAGTTTATAAAATCAATCTAAAGGCCCATAAACAAAAATTCACGTGGAAAAATCCTCTCTGACTTGTGATAGCATACAGAATGCTATCTTTTAATACCGACGAGCAATTTTGTTGCTATTTTTCATCCAAAAAGTTCAATGAGTCCATAAATTATTTTATGTTGGTATCAAACTGACTCAACTGTTTCACGCGTGGTGCAGTCTGTTCATTTCAGAGTCCATTTTGCAAGGATGACACACATAAGTGAAAATACGGTGCGATTGGGTGTCCGAGGTAATTCCGACGATATTATACCTTTCGTGTAGCTTCAACTACGTGCAGAAATACCACTTTAAGGGTAATTATACTCTTATCTAACGAATAGATTTAAAATTGCAGATCGTATCAGCTTTCCGGAAAGCTCAGTTGCAAAGCACAACAGAATAAGACAGAATTGTTGAGCACAATAGCCAACAGAAAAAACTGAGTTACACATCGTTTTAACATATAGAGGTAGAGTCATATGGTACACCAGCCCTCAAAGAAAGCATAGTTAAATGTTATACAACTCACAAAGAAGATAGAGTTATATGATACACAACTCACAGAGAAGGTAAAATTACGTGATACTCAACTCACAGAGAAGATAGAGTTACATGATACACAACTCATAGAGAAGAAAGAGTTATATGGTACACAATTCACGGAGAAGATAGAGTTACACAGTGCACAACTTACAGAGACGGTAGAGTTGCATAGTGCACAACTTACAGAGACGGTAAAGTTACATAGCGCACAACTCACAGAAAAAGCCCTGAAGAGAATCTCGTGTGTTCCGTTGTCTTTTACGCAGGCGGTGGCCGGCGGCTGCACGAACCCGATGGACAGAGTGAAGATGATCCATGCAAACACGGCCGCCAGAAGCATAATTTTGCCTTTTCGGAACCTAAAAATTGAGATGTTTTAGTCACATACTCTTAGTTTCTTACATTTGAATGATGTATCAAATCTTCGAAACATGGTTTGAGGGAAAAACTTATTAACTTAACACAAAATCGTGTTCATGTTGTTATCTGCTACGAATGATTTTGAAACGGCTAAAGTATGTTTCAGTTATGTTAAAAAACATAAATCGGTAAAAATACTGAAAAATCACACTATAGCTTGTTCATGTTTGAATAATTAATAACTGAGCATACATTTTACAATCATAATAAAAAAAAAATTAGCTCACTTGTCAGCGATTGAGCCCCAGAAAGGACAAGCGAGAAACTCGACAAAAGGGCGACACCCAATGAGCACTCCTGTTTGTCCCCCACTCATGGCCATCTGCTTGAAGTACACCCCCATCAGAGGGAATAGGGACCCGAACGCCGAAAAGAAGAAAAAATAGAAGGATTTTGCGAAAACCAACTCATGATTGGCTCCCTTGCAGACCATATCCAAGAGGTCTGAGCGACCTCTGATCTTGTGAGTGGCCTCCTTCGGTTCAGGATATTGTGTGGGGTCAACCTCTCCTGTGAAGCATAAGCAGTTCATACGGTGAGGAAGACCATGCACTGGAGGTTACATTAAAATCACTACACATATTTTAATAGGTGATTGTAAAAAAATCAATGCTCAATTAATTGGATCAATCAATTCTAATGAGTTTATTCAAATTTTTCATTTAATTGCTTGTTGATAACCAAATGGTGTTTCTGAACATCGGCAGTACGTTTTGGTAGAAATTTTCACTCCATTCCAGCGAATAATGAAAGTTCGACCTTATGAGCAGCGAACATTATTTTTCGAAAAGCCCAATGACTTTATTCAGTGACCTATATTTCAAAATTCAAGTATGTCATTATAAATTATAACTAGTTACCGAGGGCTAACCATTAGTTTCCATATTGAACAGTTTATCCCCAAATTGTACTGGTTCCCGTAGATAAAAAAATTCTCTCACTCATAATTTCTACTTTTTATGTACTCACTATTTCAGTCATGATGCAATGAGTGTAACTAAAAATTCCGCTAATATTAGCCACTGTTCTCTTCGTAATGACTGCTCAACGGAGTAATGCGAGAGGACTTCATTAGCTTGCATTAAACAATGTAGAAGTTAGTCGATATGGTATCCAGATCATCAAAGAGCTCAGAGAAAGGCATACAGTATAGGATATTTTTGGAGCTATTTAGTAGTAACTCAGGATTAAAAAATTGAAATAAACATCGATAATGCATATTATCGTTCCAATTTCTTCTAACATTTGAGGCTGGAAGTCCTCTATAAACCATAGCATTCATTAACTCGGAATTGACGTTCTCAAACCATCCCAGACACATTGGTTCAATTGCTCTGATCATCTGACCACAGATCAAAGTCTAAAACCTCCCACAAATAAAACGATGTCATGCAGCTTCTGCAGAATCCAAAACTCATTCATCAGATACATTAAGTACAAGTATAGTTTAAACTTTTACCAGCAGACTAAGCACCAGGGAAAGGATGAGGAAAATTCAGGTGGAGTGTCTGCACGACTCACCTGTAGCATTTGGGTCCACAAATGGTCTTGACACTTGTCCCCGAGGCAAGGGCACTCCTCCAGGCTGCTGTGTCTGCCCTTCGTCATAGTAGTCTTGCTGCCCGTAGCCCTGGTTCATTATTATTACTTTGTGGACTTAATTCCAGTAAATGAGTCCAATGTCTTTCTAGTACTAGAAGAAAGGACAATATCTGCTCCTCCCGAAGCCTTCAATTTCGAATAACTATTTTTCATTCCATGTGTAAATCATTGTATCGAATCTGAACAAAACAAAAATAAAATTTAACATTGTACTACTGCTCCATACAATTTTGCATTGCAGTGGACGTGTTCTTGATTCAGGTCCATGATTCAAAATTGCAGCTATTCTTAGCCAAGTTTCCCACAGTTGTTTTCATTTACCTTCAATGCTCGAGGACTTTTTTAGCAGCTAATATTTGATAAAAGAATTAAACCAGCTAGTAGATAGACAAATATTTAACCAGCATTGATTGTTCTCAGTGACTTAAAAAATATTTGTACTACATGTTTGGGTTTCAGGCTATCTAGAGCCTCCTGTTTGCTGTGGTGAGCATCATCATAATACAAACACACGACTCTCAGTTTAAAGAAAATATTTTGAAAGTAACTATATTTATAAAAATTGTAGTCCTGCATGAACTTCTTAACTATTTTTTACGAAATGTTTTTAACATAAAGGTCCAATCATCACCGTTATCTGTGTTAGTCGAAAAAAATTCTTTTCATTTGCTAGACTTCCTAATTCGCAGAGGGGCAAGTGACAACTTCGACAAAATGAGTGGAGAAATAGAATGTTTCTTAGTAATGGAATTTTAAACATTTCAATTTATTGACCATAGAGTAAGTTCTACGCGGACAAAATTTTAAGGATCGACAAATTCTGATTTTAATTGTCTTTCTAATTCGAAGTTATGATTATTCCTTTTTGTATGAAATTTATTTCTCCTCTAACTCTCATTTAAAATGCTACAACTTCTGTTTCTATTCCTTAAGTAGTATGGAAGTTAGTTTTGACCTGACTTTACCTCGCCTTCTCTTAGACACGCACACTTTCAAATAATGTATATAATTCGACTGTAAATCTTACAAAAAGCTGCACGTACCTCTACGTAATCGCGCTAAGAATCAATATCCTACGCATCTATTGATCCTACATCTATTGATTTTGTAAAATTCATTGACATTATATCCTCTATACTCAAACAAAAGTATCGGATTCTATTAGCTCATCCCGATTACTCAAAAATTAGTTCGCTTCTTTAGCAGGATTAACTTTTAAAAATGAGCTTCATTAACCTAATCCATAAAATTTCCGATTTTATTTCCGTAAACTTTTTTCAGTTTTCTGTAATAAAACTTCCATGGACAAAACTCACAAAAGTCAATTGATTTCCGAACGAGGAACTGAAAAAAATACCTTACTTCGACCCTTAGAGTTTTCTTAGAACTCTTCGGCTACTTTTGCAGAATTCAATAATTAACGAATGTTTACGTATGTAAAATATAACAGGCGAGTAAAGAATAGTAGGGACAATTTTTTACCTTCTTTGAAAAAACTTTAGGAGAACGAAAAAATTTCAGGTTAAGAAACTTTCAAACGAACAGTTCGCCAGCAAAAAGTAGGTACATCCATCTCATGTTCAACAAACACATTATATATCATTATATATCATTATAAATAAGTTCAACTTCATTATAAAATCGGGGATATCTCACACAAAATCATCTGAATTAATACTGAGTTTAACATTTCAGCTAGATATGTGCTTCGAGCATCAAAATGGTAATTAAAGAAGTACTCAAAATAAAATAAAACCAGGTATACGCTGGTGTGTTTCAAATATATGTTTGTGAATTTGTCAAGCTTGTATATTTGAAATCATCTAAAATTAAAAAGAAATTTCAATTTAGACTTCAACATTTCAATGAACGGATACTCTTGGATTTTATCGTCACCATCTAAATTCTAAAGGTTCACAAAATTTGCACAGCTACTTGAGTATCGGGAATTCCCAGATATCACTTGCTGTATAGTGTCCTCCTATTTTTGATTATGAGATTGCAGAAACATAATGATAGAAGAAAGAACGCAGAGCAATCGCTCCTCCGCACCGTCAACCGTCAACTTTACAAACGCGCTGTGCTCAACTGCGCAGGTCACGGTAACCGAGGCAGACGACAAGCCTGGCTTCCAGCGATCAATATCACGGAGCTGAGAGCTCTACCTAGCAACTCTACGGCAACCCGCTCAGAATAGCTGGTAAAGTTACTCCTGGAAACATGACGCAGTCGTAGCACATAATGTTGAGGAAAGTCGGGATACACGTGACTACGCTCAAGTAACTGAAAGGGAAAGCAAGTAACAAAACATTGTTATCACACTTATATCGCGAGACAGATTGGGAGACCTAGCGTTTCGCTTTTGATTCAGTAATTTGATTCAGTGCACACAGAGACTAGGGCTTGGGATCATTGTGCCAGAAGCGATTCACGCAAACTCTTAGAACGTATTACGAATCAATGATAAAATTTCGAGGTGAACTATCTTCATTGAACGCTTTCCGAAACCCCACACTATCAATTAACACGTTTCTTGCGATTGCCTAGCCAGTGCAAATCTTTACTTCGTACTCATGGTCCCTAGACAGCTTTGAAAAAATTACAGAACATAACCTGAATGACCCACTGGTGAGCCACTGCGCAGGAAATGGGTTAAGCAAGATGTTTTATCGATACCAATATATCATAGTTGATTCAGTATAAAGTATCCAGTCATATACTATCAATGAGGAAAGTTCTAATACTATGAGAATCTACGTCTCTCGAAACCGAATTTTGAACGGATACAAAGGTTGAAACCGTAAGAAACATTGATAGCATGAATGGGAAATTTATCACTGCCATTTAAAGTGGTAGATCCTCGTTATATTTGTAGCAAAGCACAACAAAGGCTTAATAAAAGGCTGGTACAATGAGCACCGAAGCTGCCCTTCGATATTCCCAGAGTATGTACTACATGAGTATGTATAGGTGACTGATGATACATAGCAATGATTTAGGCCAAGTGTGATCCCAATTAAATAATAATTTTTCGTGAGATAATGAGATGGTGGAAATAGTCCCAAAGAGTAAGATATAATGTTAAAAAGATTTTATGGGAAAATTTAGCCTATTTTAACAATGTTCAGCAATTACGTGGAGAAATATATTTACTATCTGACTCATTTCTTTTTTACTTCTGCAATACTCGCTAGGGATCTTTGGTATGGGGCTACAGACAAGTGGTTTTTATTTCATGCTGTTGAGTATAACGTCTCCAGCTAAATGATGTCCGAACAAATTACCGAATCATTGCTGAGCAGGTATTCTGTGTACGCGGGTATTCTGTGTACGCAGGTATTCTGTGTACGCAGGTATTCTGTGTACGCAGGTATTCTGTGTACGCGGGTATTCTGTATACGCAGGTATTCTGTGTACGCAGGTATTCTGTATACGCAGGTATTCTGTGTATGGGGGTATTCTGTATACGCAGGTATTCTGTGTACGCAGGTATTCTGTATACGCAGGTATTCTGTGTACGCAGGTATTGGAGTAAACAAATGCAGTCAAATATTCTAGTTGAAAACTATCAATCCACAAAAATTTTCATAAATTACGGGTAGGACAATGAAACTTCATTTCTATATATAGATGAATATTATTTCACAATCATAATTTAATATGCATGAATAAAGTGGGACACCTATGTACCTACGACAAAAATAACAAAGCAACCTACATGTTCCAAAAATGCTCAAGAATTTCGAGGTAGACGTTGAAGTTGGAACCAGAGCAACCGTGATTTATGTTGTTTGACAATACAGGAACGGAACTTTCCGACTTTGTTTTTTTTTAGAATTTCAATTGTAGTTGTGCGATTCTGTCGGAGTGTCTACGAGAAATATCGAATAAAAAATGTAAGCAATGTGTCAACTAATGTTGCATACTCTATAGAGAAAGCCTCATAAATTCCTACCGCCGAAACCTACTCTATGTAAAGAAAAATTTTCTTGGTCAAGACAATTTTCCTTTACAATGAAAGTGAATTGAATCCATAGAAACGGACCAGGAGCGATAAAATGAGAAACTAGGGTACATAAAATGGGGATTATAGTGTTAGCTCATTTACACGTTAGTAGTATATTTAAAAAAACTACGTTTCTTTGGTAAGATAAATTTTCTGCAAATAGATATCTTTTTCGCACCAGATTGATCCTGTATAGGTATTCGCACATACTAAATTAAATTCTCACGCTGTAAGTATTTTCATCACTGGTTATATAAGACCATTTCTATTACATTTCTCACTAATAATGAACTATCAGTTAGCTATGTTAGGTAATTCACAACTCAACGAAACAGACAAAGGCTTTTTCTATTTATTAGCGGTAGATGAAATCGAAGCAAAATGCAGAAATGTCATTATTCAAAGTCTGGTTACGGGGCAGTCAGCAACGGGGCTGTATAATTAAATCCCTAACTAGCAAACTAATGCGAGTATATATGTGACGAGCTACTCGATTATATTAGAGAGCAGGTAGAATACAACATTTAATCAAAGTTTACAAACCTTACTTCGAAACTTCCCGACGGTTACCGACTTCCCATAGAGGCTATATGAATTGCTGGAGTATAACTCCACTAATATCACGAATCTACACTTCCCTGTAACATATTAATATTCATATAAATTCAGTGAATTTAGCAGAAGGTGGTCTCAGTTTTTAATGACATTATGAAACCAACTTCTCGTTGAAATATTTATAGTTTCTAGCATGCGAATGCTGACAGAGAAATTGTATTTACTTTCACATTTTCTTACAAATGGGATTACGACACCGGAGAGTTACAATTTGTGTGAGTTGTTCTATCAAGCAACTTGAAGAAACATTTTTTTTGTCAAAAAAATTCAAGTTCATTGATACTCAATTCGATTTGCCAGTTAAAATTCATCAACATTATTTCAGGTTTTATAAAATGTATAAATTTTGTTTTGACTCACGTTTCCTTTAAATTTGATGTTTAGGAATGTTTCACTTTTGATGCAAGCATTTTGTCTCTTGAATGTCACTCAAGATGATCCAGCTCTTTCAAAACACTTAAAAAGTAATGAACGACATGTGCTTTTAAGCATGAGGTGCATTCTCTGTGAACTCCTAACGAAAGCTCAAATTCAGAACATTTTTATTAAGAAACATACCTATGTAATTTATTATCTAGACTTGTTGATACTGACTACGATTTTTGTTGATACACCAGTTATTCAAAGGGCAGCCTCATCCTTGGTAATGAACATAGCCGAAGATAATTACGAGGCAAACATTCAAAGATTACTTGACTCGGTAAATTATATTCTACAGAATAAAGTGTACCTCAAAGTTCTCCCATGGTCCATATTGACCGATAGTTTCGTTTTTATTACACAGAGTAAATATGAGATTGCAGAAATATTAGAATGCCCAAGCTAAGTGGACAACTAAGCTTAAGATAACAAAGAAATAAAAAGAGAACACATGGCTATGACAAGGCGCTTTTAAAACTTAATGAGATTGCGTTCCTGTCATACTAAACCAGAAAAAAACAGCCACAATCAAATGATCCATCACGTCAGCATATGCTATTCGAAGCAAAACTAGCAAATTTTGCTAGCTCATACATTAAAAAAAATTTACTGAATAAGATGCACCTGAACTTATTCTTTTACATCTCTTTTGGCGTCTGAAACCCTGTTTCGTGTTGTAAGTAAAAGGCTTGAGCTGAATGATACAGTTCAATGTAAACTCTGATTCGATTAATAGATAAATCAATAAAATTTACGTCATTGCACTTGAATGACAAAGAGTTAAAGAATCTTAATTTTTTATATTTAAAATTTAAGTAAAATACACTATTCATTAGTATGGCTTTTCAATTTATTGCCAAATATAATTAAACTTTGGCAAGAGCTACAGAATTAAATTCAATGCCGTAAAAATTTTGAATTATTTGAGGATTCCGAGCCTCGGACTCCAGGATCTCCCTCAAGCAACAGCAACTTCGTTTCCTCATTTTGGAGCCCTGGAAAAAAAGTTATTTATATGTAGGTATGAGCCTGTTACATATCCGACTGGAATTAATTTGTCACATATATAAACCTATACCACGTACACCTGGTATCCAATAATTGTTGTCACATTAAGATGTGAAATCAATTATTTACGCTACCATTCTATACTATTCTATTCTATTCTATTTTATGCCATTCCACTTATTTATTCCAAATTTTTACTATTTTGGTATAAGAACGAAATCATATGTTTTCAGGTATAATATTTATTATAATAGCTAGGGATTTAGACAAAAGAATAGTTTTTTTTAGCATTGCATAAGACGGGAAAATCTCCAACGGGAGATTTTTCTAAAATTTAAAGCCTTAAAAGCTAACAGAATGCTCATCTGAGAAACATTGAAGCAGTTCAGAGAGACTTGATAAGTAAAAAATAAGCTTGGAAAAAGTTGTCCGCACCACCAAAAACTCAAAACTGGAAAAATTCACCAGAGAAAAGCTCAGAAAAAACCAAAGTAATCTAAAAAATTTCGGGAAAAACGGGAATGAATCCGTCGGAGCCATGTCCACCATTTTCCACAAAGACTCAAATACCTCTCTTTCCAAGCATCAAAACAAAAGGCCGTTTCATGCGAACACTGTAGAAAAACGTATTGCATGAGCTGAAATACTTCTTTTTTGTGTCTGCGAAGGCACGCAACCAAACTTCGTGCTCAATGACGAAAAAAATTTGACGTCTACTAAAAATGGAACGTAAACTATGATCGTTATTCGTTAGGAATTTATGGCATTGACACCTGGGTAGTTACTCAAACACAAGGCGCGGTATCTATGTTGGTTTGGGCCACAATCACTGAAACGGGAACAACTCCACGGGTCTTTTGTTGCAAAAATGGTTAATATTAATCTAGAAAATTAATAAGTAGTCATTTCAGCAAGACTTGTAGTCCTCACATGGAGCTAAGAAAACACTAGAGTGGTTGCTATCCAATGTTTCCCGCTTCATTTTGATAAAGGAATGACCTTCGCCAGACCTGAACCCTCTCGATTACGAAATCTGGCCCATTCAGAAGAGTGAGGTTTCAGCAACACTTGACCAAAATTCAGAGGCATGGAACTCAAAACTCATAAAGGAATGAACAAAAATCCATCAAAAAGTCATTTGTGACTCGTGCAGGTCACTTTCTAAGCCTCTTTAACTTGTGTTTGACGCAGACGGAGAGCATATGGAATAAAATGTGTTAATTTATAACTATAATATATTTATCTACAATTTACGTTGTGTTCCATTTGTATATATATGTTTGTTTGATAACTATTGGTTCAAAAATTCTAATTTTAATTATTGTAGATCCTGTACAAACATATGGTACATATTTGAAACCAGAAATTCATTTTTAAAGGAATCAAAAATTAATGTCGAAGATTATGTTAGAATTTCTAGCACCTGCGTCTTCGAAATATTTTTAGCGTTTAACAATGTCAACATTTCTTATTTATAACACTTGTAATAACAAATCCCGAAATTCATTCGTGTACATCAACAGGATAACTATTATGTGAAAGGTGTATATGAGAGGAGTATATTAGTTTGAGAATAGAATAAGAAGTTTCAAACTTTTTATTTTAAGCCGCTTGTTCCATCAAACTTTATTGCTCAAAGTCTTGAATCACTTCGTTATAATTTTGAATAAAGCACAGCAGAACTAAGCAGGAGTAAATCTTCAAATTATCACGCATATTCTTCCAAGTCACCATGCATATTCTTCTTTATACCAATAGGGCCCTGTTCTCAAATAAGAATTCATAAATATTTTCTGGAAAATAATATTTAGCAGTCACCCTTCATCTAACGTCTTATATTGTTAAATTGACTCCCAGTAAAATTTCCATTATGAGTTCAGTGGTGAGCTAGAGCTAATGATAGTATGTAAACCTTTCGATGACCTCGCTATACAGTTATATAAAATATGCAGTATGCCTGTATTTAAACATGCAGTATACCTGTATTTAAACACGCAGTATACCTGTATTTAGGACAAAACTTGGCACAAAAACTATCAAAATGCTTTCTTAACTTCAAGTTGTATGTCATGTTCAACGAAAAATAACCAAAAACCTTTCAATTATGGACCTCACTCCTACGCGCCAGCAAAAAAAATTAAGTTAGAACTTGAAAAGACGATGTTAATGCACATGCCATGTATCAACTTGATTCAAATAAAAAAATTCTTACTCTCTAAGCTTGTGCCACTCGGCGATCTGTCGCCGCGGCGACGTGATCACTTCAGCCCAGTGATGCTTGGCGGAGCCCACGCAGCGTGGGCCTCCCAGCTCCAGACGCCCTATTACCTGCAACACAAATCCATCAAATTATCAGGCTGAAACAAAAAATTGCATTCATCTTGTCTTCTGATTTATTGAATCACTTGGTTAAAAATAATTTTCGCTTTTCTAGTCTTCTTTTTTATTAAATGACTTTATGAAAAATAAATCTCACTCATCTAGTCTGCTGTTTCTCAAAATAACTCAAATATTACGTTATCATACAAGTCTTCTGGGCCCTAAGTATAAATTCTAAAAGAAAAAGTAAACTCCGCCCTGTGAAATCTGTCGATTTGCACATTGCAGCTACAGTCATTATTTCATCTTGTGATTCAATTTTAATATCGTACAAATAGCTTTGAAGACTCTTATAGAGCTAGAATCATATGAAGACTCCTATAAAGCAAATAGCTTTGAAGACTCAGAGTTCAAGAATAATATTTTTTAATTTATGACCTTTTACAATGAAACACAGCACGCCCTTACTTCATTCTTGGTAACTCGGTCCCAGTCAAGCAACAGGAACTCCAGACTGACGTTACTCAAGTCTTCGGCTCCGGATGGAAGATCAAAAACGAAGGACTCATTGAAGACAGGATTGACAGTTCGTTTCTTGACATGAGTCTTCTTCTTGGCTACGCGCTGTCCGTTATACAGGAGGTAGATCTTCACGTAGGGATCTGGAATATGGAATAAGAATTAAAAGGTCTAATTTTTAGAGCTTATAGTTTCTACCTCAGTTCATGTGCCTTTTGGTTCTCTTGTGAGTCTTTCAAATTAACTGATTTATCTGTTTTAATCAGCTGTCATCTCATTTGTTCGAGAGTACAAACTACTACTCATTTACCCGTCCTCATTATGTATCAATTGCCCAGATTGGATAAAGTATTTCTAATAAAAATTTTAAACTATGATCAAATCAATCAGGTGATCGAAGTCTCTTAGCTCATAAAATTCGTACTACCCACCTCGTGTCCAATCACAATCTCTTTGTGACAACTTTCAAGAATTCTAAATTTAAATACATTGAGGCCAATCATACATCCAACACGACAATTTTGTATCTTAAGTCTCAGTTCACAATTTCCTAAGTGAAAATCATAGTTATTTAATTTTGAAAGTACTGGTTTCGCTAATTAAAATGTTAAAACAATGACATTGCTGTCTCTTCGCTGAATTTGTACATTTTGCAACATAACAGTGCAGAATTTTGTATTTATATTTCCAGTTGGTCAGCGTTTCTACCTTGGTTTCCCTAAACACTGCAAAGCGGAGAACTCAGGGTCCATTGCTAAAATATTATTATAGCGTAAGTTACGCAAGAGTAGTCACAAACCAAACTTTCCCTTGATATTAATTTAATCATGTAAGAACTAACGATTATTTGCGTACCAGAAAGGCCCGTGATGTCCATCTTGGGCAGATTCCGGGCCTTGAGCACGACGACTGTGAGGCGTGTGGCTGCGGGCTGGTAGCACAGCGACAACAGCAGCTCGCCGCGACCCTGCGAACGGATCTGCGGATAACGGACGCGTGCCTTCAGTAAATAAGCTGCAGCACGACTGCCATCACCTGTGTATTTCATCGACATTCCTCCTATGTGACTTAGTAAAACTTTGAATAACCGATACGTAAGAAAGTAGTTGATGTATTTTGGTTATTCAGCAATTGTAGAGCATAATTAACGGTTTGCGAGAGCCGTGACAGTGTTGAAAGAATTGCATTTACTTCAAATTATTTGCTTTTATTTTAGTACCAACAAGAGAAACTGTTCGACATACTCAAAAAAGGCTCACTGTTTGAATCATTATTTAGCACAATTAACAACATCAACGACATAGCAGTAACGTCGATAAAAGTGAAACGGATACCTTTCTGAAAAGGACGGCCTAGGGTTCATTAAGCAGTTCAGAGGTTACAGAAGCAACTACAAACCACTAATGTAATGGCATAGTTAATTAATGGATGCAAACTGTAACTAACCATATGGTCTACGTACCGGGTATATCTAGTCAAAATTCATTTCCTCTAAAAGCAACAGTTAGGCGTAATAAAAGCTTCCTTCAAGCGAAAGCTGTTGGGAAAAATACGCCAAACACGCTTTTACAACATGCAAAGTAATTTCTAGAATCTAGCATTGCTATTAAGCACTAACGTAATTTGTACTCAATACTTGCTACGTACAAAAAAGTACTCAAATAGTATGAAGCCCATCTCGAAAACTTGTCAGCTAATTATGAAAAATTATGATATTCAAATTCGAAATTCCAGACGCTAAAGCTTTAAACAGAAAAAGTACAATGGGCAAAAAACAATTCAAATTAAATCGGGGAAAATACTTCAAAGTTTTCAATAGTTTTTCTTCCTTCATAGAAACTCACTTAACGGACTTTCTCTACATCGACTTTCACATGAGCGTTCAAAATGAGAAATTTAAAGCATTAGGTGTGGAAATGAAAATTGCAAAAATTTGTGTCGTGCACTTGGCTATATTAAATGTGTGTTTTCTTGCTAAACAAAATTGAAACAATTCAACAGTTTTGAACATGAACAACTTTCTACATCTATTCAAAAGTAAAGATCTTACTTTTTCGGATTCCCTTTTGTATTCGATGGTTGCAAACGATCTCCGCAGGGATAAAAGCCTTTCAGCGATGATTGAACTTTGGATTTGACTTGTATTTCTTCCCTTTTCTTCAATGAATATAAATATTAAGTAATTACTTACAACTATGTTTCATTAATTACTTATTCTATCTTATATGTTTTATTTGCGACCATCCATACTCTAGCTCAAGCTACAGTGTATAATATGCATTGAATAGGGGTTTCATATCTAAAAGAAATACCGGTTTCGTAATGTTGCAAGCACTCCGGCTCACTATGAATGAGAATGATGCAATCTATGTTTTGTTGGTTAGGTTCAAAATTGAAGCAAACGGCTACCTGTGTGGTTAATAAAAATGTGTCGAGAATTTCTAATTGCCACTTAATCTTCGTACAGTAATATAATATAATTTCCAGTATAGAAGCTTTGAGCTCAAACCTCTCCGTTTAGTGTTTCACTCAAGTTTGAATACCTACATTCCAGTAGAATTACAGGAGCGTACTTCATTGAGTCACTTGACCGTTTGTACGTTTTTCTCAAATAGAGAATTTAAACGAGGGAATACCATGCCCTTTCATTTTTAGTAGTACCTTTACTCGTTTGTCTGTACATCGTGCATTCCCATCTCATTCTCAAATAGTACAGAACTAAAATAGAAACCACCTACTGAAGATTACCAGATAAATCATTCTAAGAACCTCCAGAATGCTTCAATTCTAACCTTCATAGAGCGAGGGTTGATGGGGCGAGAGAAGGTGAGTGGCTCCTTCAAGTCAAAGGAAGCCAGCGGCGCTACCACCTCTCCTATGATGTCATCCCGTGAGTAGCGGTCGAAGCTCAGCACCACGAAATGCAACGTCAGTTCCTTAACAAAGAAGAAGGCATTCGATAAATGAATTAAAATAATGTGGACTATGAATCCATTATATAACAGATTTGAGGGAAGTATTAACAACATTAAAGGAAAAATCAGATATTAGAATGTCTTAGTTATGAAAAATACCCTCGGAATTTTTCTTTGTGTGAAATTCTTATATCGAATTCCAATTCTTATAACTATATTGTAATCGAGTTGTGAATTCACATCCTTCTTTAACTTGGTTGTCACCTCACTTAAAAGGGATTAAAATCTGTTCATGTACAGTTCTTTTTTCTTCTATACTTTAGATTGAATATCTCTTTCTTTGAAATCAAAAATTTATGCCAAAGTTATGAACGAAAACTGCATCCATTGATTGGATTCGAGTCGTAGGTACTAGTAACTGTAATTCAGTTTGATTAAAGAATGCTAAAATTCATTACAGAAGAATCAATTATTAACTACTTATTAGTAATCACCTTCCCTTCAAACCATCTACAAGCAAATATAAACTCAGAACTCTCCTCGAAACGCTGCAGAGTTAAGAGCTGAGAAATAAAAGTTAACAGCTTTTTTTACGAACCGAGAGGTGGGCGGCAGAAATGCCGTAAAAGGTGAAGTCTTCGTCGTAGACAGGCTGCGAAGTGTTGCGCAGCACGCGAGTCTTCGCCTTGTGGTGCTTGTCAGGCAGCAGCTGCAGCTTCACGTAAGGATCGCTCGTCGAGTGTCCGCTCTCCGACTGCGGCAGGTCCGTGCACTTCAGGATTGTCACGATCAGCGCTCCGTTGTCGCTCTTGTATCTGGTGACACAAGACGTACGTTGAATACATTACTTATATAACAATAGGTAAGCTTTCTTGAATCTGTATAACAATAATTATTTATAATATTCATCGAATAATATAAGTTCTCCACGGATATTCAAAAAATCTTTCTTTTCTACGAGGACCTGCAGAAGTTTGATTTGTTTCCTTCCTAGAAACTTTCCCTATGGTTTACTTCTTTAAAGTTACATGAGCTACTTCTCATGCCTGCTGATTTGCAGGAAACTGATATTTTTTACAGTAGAAAACTATTTTTTAAATTATAGGGAAATAGATTTTGTTCCAATGTTTAACGATTGCTCCTTTTGCGTTTTGCTTGTACTGTACATTATTTCAAAAAATAAATGTATATAATCGAAACTCTTACGAGCTTTGGAGTTGATACAGATCTATGAAATTTGATCAGTCAACTTCGCATAGTTATGTGGATATGACTATTGAGCCCCTCAAACCGACAAGTTATCTGAGATAAGTTAATTAATTACAATTTCAGCGCTTCTTACCTCTAATTCATTGACTGTTGACGCATATACACTGCTGGTCAAAAAGACAAGACCACACCTGGTCTCAGCGTTTTGAGTACATACATTTACTTTGGCGGAAAAATTCCTCTTAACACAAATCAAATGTGAGTGTAAAAAAGATTTTAATAGAAAAGATTTTCAGAAAATGTTGAACCCAACATTTTATCCGCCAGGAAATGAAAAGCATCTCATTATGCCTGGTCATAATTATAAGACCAAGATTGAAATACGGTTTTCTTTGGCAAAATGTAAACAAATCAGACATATGCACGGAAGAGCTGATATGATGAGGATCTCCGTGGCTAATTATTAACACTCTCGATTAATTTCTATACGGCTAGAGGACAAGTTTTAACAGATTATGAGCGGGGTAGAATTGTGGAGCTCGATAGACGTGGCATGTCACATAGAGCAATTGCAAGTGAACAAAATAAGAGTAAAACTGTCGTCACAAACTTCTTCAAAAATCCTACTGAATATGGAACGAAAAAATCGACCGGTCGCCCCAACCAAGAAAATCACTCCTGCTCTTAATAGACAAATAAGAAGGGAGGTTAAGAAGAACACAAATATAACTTTAAGGCAAATAGAGAGCAAAACTGATCCAGACTGTAGTTCTCGTACAATTCAGTGACATTTAAATAATAAGGGTTTTAATGAATTAAAACGATTGCAAAAGCCCCGTCTTCTTCTTCGTCACAAAGCCTCCCGTATGCAATTTGCTGCAGAGTAGCAAACATGGGATAAAGAGAAATGGAAGAAAGTCGTTTTCTGACGAGAAGTTTAACCTCGATAGACCTGATGGGCTTCAGCACTACTGGCATGACAAATCTGTTCCAAATGAAACTTATTCAACGAAGCATAGCGGAGGAGGCTCATTGATGGTGTGGGGAGCTTTCTGTTTTAATGGGACGTTTGAGTTACAGCTTGTGGAAGGTCGCCAAACGTCTGACGGATACGTCACCATGCTTTAACGTGCTTCTATCCTCACTGAGTATCCTAGGATGCGTGGAGAAAACTGGATTTTCCTACAAGACAATGCAGCAATCCATTACGTTCGACATTCGAAACAGTTCTTAGCTGTTAATAATATCCAACTCTTGAACCATCCACCTTGTTCTCCAGATCTCAACCCAATCGAAAATCTTTGGGGATGGATGGCGAAAGAAGTTTATAAAATTGGAGTACAATTTAAGACCAAAGAAGGTCTTCGTAAGGTTGTGTTCGATACTTGGGACAAAGTCCCAGTGGACCTCGTACAAAAGCTTGTAACCAGCATGTCCAAGCAAATTTTTCAACTAATCAATAATAATGGAGGATACACTAGTTATTAAAATGTTTTTGTAACGTTTTATGTAAATCTATTCATAAATTTATTGTTTGGTTTTATAATTTTGACCAGCTGTATTTAGCTAAAGCTTCATTTCTGTTCTTTTTCCGTGATAAAATGTTAAGAGATCTACTTGTTTTCTTATCCATTATTCATATAACCTATATTAGAACTGTGCACAACAATTTTATTTCAAATTGTTCAAAATATGATTCAAATTTTGGTACTTCGTAACTGGTCTTATCATTTTGACCAGCAGTGTATTTTGTCACTACTTTATTACAAGTCTGGATTCAGTTGATGTAAAATTAGGACTATGGAAAACAATTCAGTCGCACAATTCCAAGAAATTACTTTCGATTCTATATTTTTCTTGTTCTTATAAAACAGTTCACAGGAGAAAAGTAAACCATGTCCACAGTCGATCTAGGGAGCTTAGCTGCAGAGCCGCACAAGTCTGCACTTGAATACAAATTAGTTCAGGCTTGAATAACCTCGAACGCGTCTTTTGGAGCCCCGTGTCTCAGCATTGGAAGAGAGCGTCTTAAGACTTTTATTTATTACGGAGGCAAGAAAGCTCTTGCAGGATTCTTTAATTCAAAGTTTTGTGAAAATAGTTCAGTGGAAATTCAACTACAGAACTACATTTCTACAAAAGATATTTTATTCGTATAACTCTTCCACCGTGAAAAATTCTCAACTACTGTACATTCCTACATGTTAGATGAATACGAATTTGATGCTATTTGTGTACACTAAAGCCTACCCTCCTACAGTAATCACATTGGCATCAATAGAATTCTTACTATAGAATTGTAATACACTTTGGGCTCAAGAGTCAAACATTGTTTGCTTCCTTCTATGCATCTTTTAGTCAATGGCGTTCAAAGGTCAAATGACCACGTGTAATAATATTATAAACGCATAAATTGTACTCTGGGTTGCTTTAAGAGTTGAAACTTAGGAACTTATAAGTCTAGCAAAAAGGTTTAAAACGTTCAGAAGTAGGGCATATTTAATAAAAGAAATTCAGGATAAGATAGAACTCGTGGGTTTATGTATCGTCAATCAATTGAGCCCAAATAAAGAGACGCGGGTCCTCTCAGCAGTCATCATTTGGGCTCAGAATATATTGGTCTTAGGAGAAAGGAGAACATTCCTCTAAGAAATCTGAATGAATCTTGAAAAATAATAGTAGACCGTGTTCACTTTTAACGAAAAATTCTAATATTAAAATGAATATTTCTATAACAACAATGCCATATTTTACACCAATAAGGTATTACTTAATAAGCCAAATAGGTCATTGAAAAGCGTTCATGCAGCCATGGGACATAAGTTCATTTCAACCAAGAAAATTCTTGAAGATAAATGGATGACAATCATTCTCATCCGAGGTCGCGGTCACGAATGAGGTCGGCTTATGAACGGGAATGCTGTCACACGTCACCGAGTGATCAAATCATACAATTACTCACTATTCTTCAGATGAATGAAATGTAAGATCTTTCATGACAGGTCAGTGCTAGATTTTATTTTTCAATTCTGTAGAGCATTTCTGGAATCTAATTTTGAATTGAGAGCGATGAATAATTCTCGGAGGTTAACATGCATAGCACTTTTGTTTATTCTTTCTACATCAGGAATGATGATGCATAAATTCAATAATAAAGTTTTCTCAAGATTGTATCTCTCAATTTCTTCAAGGAAACTTTGAAACGAAAATCTCAGCGTACACTGAATGATTTTTCACGTATGTTTTTTTCAATGTCCAATGCAGCCGCTTTCGTCAAAATGAAATAAATGAAGAACATCTTGAGGAAACATTTTAAAGTTACAAATGATCATTGCTAAACCGAGAGCTTGTGTTTTTGCCTCGATCCAACAGAGAAAACATGATTGAAATTTTTGTTTTATAAAAATGTAACGTCATAATTTTTAAAAATCCGTCCACTGAAATGTCATACAAACACCATCCCAAACTTATACATGTTTTCAGTTGTATTCATTTTAAATAAAATTTTTTGGGATCCTATTTACACAACAGAGATTATTGCATCGCACAGCAGTGATGATAGCTTCACACATCAGTGATGATAGCCTCACACATCATTGATGATAGCATCATACATCAGTGATGATAGCATCACACAGCAATGATGATAGCATTACACATCAGTGATGATAGCACCACACAGCAATAATATAACACCACACAGAGGTAATATCGTCTAACACAGCAGTGATATAGCATCACGCAGCCCACTGACACGCAGTAGTGATGATAGCATCACAACATCCACTTAACTGCATCATCCTGCTGATGGAATAGTACAATTTCTTTCTAAGAAATTACCAGCAATCTTTTTTCCTGACCTTGCTTTTGTTCTTTAAAGGGAAGCTACTGTTAGTATTATTAAAAGCGAGAAAAAGTCAGAAATGGTATCGCAGGTGTGAGCGAGAAAGATTATCGCTGAAAAGATTTCCTGCAAGATATGTATTTCCACATTTGCTCTTGTTTCTACATCTACGTCCAGTAATTAAATAGCATAATACTAATCAAATGGCTTTCCTAAATCAAAATCTATATTACCAAAATTAAAAAGATGTATTGAAAATGTTGTGATTAATATGAATTTTTTATTCGACACACAGATTGCTCCTTTGAAATAAATATACTTTGTGTATTAGAATCGTAAAACCCAGCAATATATTCATACTACCATATGGTGCGTTGAATGTGTATTTCAACCAAGTTGGTTCAATACTTTCAGAGTTTCCCATTGATGAGAATGCAATTTCATAAATTTATTTTCATTCATGCAATCATTATTCGCATGTCGATGACAACAAAGCCAGTAACTACAAATGGTTAACCTAAAACTGTTCACACTTACAACTCATTACTTCATAAGGAACTTCAAGCTACGCTTTATAAGTTGAGTCTTCTATCGCTCTGTTCATTCACAGAATGAAAAACAATTCGTTTCTTTTTTTGCAATGATAATCCGCACCTAATCAAATCTGGTCGTCTTGAAATTTGAGCCCCGCATTTGAAATGTATATAACTGTTTATACAGGGTGTTCAATATTTATCATTACAATTATTCTATTCATGTTTAAATGTAATCTAAACTTTTACCAGGTACATTTTAACAGATAATAGCACAAGATCTAAATAGTAGAATAGTAATTGTAGAGCTGTATAAGTCAGGAAAGTCACCAAGGAACATTGCCAAATCACTAAATGTGAACAGAATGCTAGTTTGAAGAAAACTTAGCCATTCAAAGAGAATGGGAAGGTGGCTAATAGGCCAGGGCAAGGTCGCCCTCGAATAGCTCGAAAATCAAATTTGGTAAAATCCACCAGGGAGATAAGGAGTTGAGGAGGAATGGACAAATATCCCCCAAACAATCATTAGTGACTCATGTCAAGAATTCTCCTAACGTTTGCAGCAGGTTATTGACGCTGATGGAAAGTATATTGAATAAATTATAAATATTCGAAAATATTAATGGTTTGATAAAATGCTTATTTTAGTTTGATTTGTATCATTAGATTTAATTCATAAATGTGGGCAAAAAATGTAACGATGATTATTGAACATCCTGTATTTTTCATCAGTTTCAGCTTTAGTTACGAGGCTGATTGCAGCGAGCGACATTCAACTTATGCGGCTGCTTTCAAACAGCTCCACTCAACACGTCGGCAGCCTCACTCACCTCAGCTTAAAGTAGAGCTTTCCAAGCCTATCGATAGAGTCGCTCCGTTTCATGTTTCGGCTGTTCAATTCTGCCTCATCAGACGTCGGTGAAACGGGCTTGTCTGTCTCTGAGTGAGAGTTGTCAGTGGCGCAGCTCTTCTCTTGCTAGAGGGGGATTCGAAAATTAGTCTTTAAGTTTCACATTTTCACAGTTTTACGTTTTCCGGGTTTCCTCTATATCTCAGTCTTAGCGTCACGCTCAGCAACCGGTCTAGCCAGAACCATTGATGGCTTCTACATTCATCATTTTTATGATAGCTATGAACTAATGCCGGCTGCGTACCTTTCTAAGGAACTTGATGGGTGTAAAGGAAGTAAGGCATGTCTCTCAGTAAAAACTTTATGTATAAGGCAACACTTCTCTTCAAAAACGCTAGATTGCTCGTTTTATTTACAGCGATCTTCTATACCTGAAAAATATTATTTGTACTGATCCTGACAGTAGATGTAACGATAGTCAAAACTGAAAAAAAATGACCGTTTCCAATAGCGATGTTTAGCTCCAGACTAAAATTCATGATTTTACTGACTGATAACCTAAATTTAATTAAGGTTTCTTTACTTTATACCACACAAGTAACGAACTTACGTACCATCAAGAAAAATTAATGGGATTAAATTTTCATTGCGAAAAAAATATATTCGAAAACTTATAATTTTCCCGGTTTTTTTCTTCATTCAAATTTTTGTAGACATTCGATGCGTTTAAGATCCAAACCTCTGCCACGATGTCCGTTACTCGTGAGTTCGTATGCTGTTTATGAGCGTGTCAAGTTATTTAAACTATTTGTTTATGAAACCAATATAGACATATGTAATCTGTGATAGTTGGCAATCATTGAATATAGGCATTGATTACAAGGACAAAAGTATTTTAGCTGTATCAGCGTAAATAATTTAGTAATTATCCTTCTTGAATATTTAGTAGATTTTTTAACATTGAAGTTACGGCTTCATCAGTTCGCTCACAAAAAATTACGCAATCCTGTTATTTAAATCTAAAATGGGAATGAGCGGCAGTTCACGGAGTTTTCTATAAATATGACGGGAGCATACTATTGTTGAGACACAGTGAACAGCTAGCATTGGTCAGTGGGTCTCATCAAATATCACCTTACACGACCACGTAGCGAGCTCTGCAGCTGGCAGCAATAGTGTGCCTGTAACCAGGTTGCTTTCAGCAGTTATGTGATATGCGATCGAAAGCATCAAACATTTTGAATGATAATGATATCATAGGAGTATATATTATTACCCTAGATTATTTCTTTCAAACACAGTAATGATTTCAGAGATATAAATGACGTTATAATTCATTTATAAATTTTTCACATTGATTATATGATAAATAATGAATAATAGTATATACAATTTTGTAACAGGGAACAAAATATTTAAATCAAACTTCTAAGATATTTAGTTATGAAAAGCTATTAATTTCAACATATTTACATGTGGGCAACCGTCAAATATAACTTTCAAATCGAATTTCATTATTATTTTTAAAATAAATAACTTTTTAGTCTTATCTCTTAAGCGCGTAGTAAAAAATGTTAATTCCGAATGGGTTAAAGTTTATTACATGAACAATTCCTGCAACTACTTGACATTAATCGCGACCGCAAGATTGTGTGGCAGCAGCTCGCAATGCGTGGGCGGAAAGGCTGAAGATTACTGCTCACCTCATCAGTAGGAGACAGAAGTTTGGGCGTGTCGTTGCGTGGGCCACCAGAATTGGGCGTCTTGCCGTTACCGTCAGCGAGTGGTCCGGGACTCGTTGCCCCGTTCGGGGATTTGTCTGAAAAAAAATGAAGTGTACCTCATCAGGAAATGCAGTAGTCGTGATTTCTAAAGTTGTATACTGTCGAAAAGTCATTTCGTTTGATCCTACTCATGACGAGTGAAGTTAAAGCTTCACTTAAATAGAAGTTAATGCAACAAGACGGAAATTCATTTTAAAAGCTCCAAGTACAAGCCAATGAACAAACGATTCATTGAAAAGAATACTGAGTGAAAATTAGAACTTTTCTGCACTGAAATGTTGTATATTACTTTCCATCACAAAAATTATTTTCTTGCAGCTAATGTTTGTATAGGACTGTAGTAAAAAAATAATATTTTATTGGAAATTATTTCAAGGATACAAATAAATAGCAAAGTATACCAGGACTTTGTACTACCAAGAGAGAGACGTAGTTGCTGCTAGGAAGGTTCTTTCAAAACCAAAATTTAAAACAACCGCGTCTCAGCTGCTTGCCTTCCCGACACATCTCACAATAACCCTGAGCAAGCAACCAGATACCTTGTGACATTATGAGAAGAACTAATGAAGGCGTAATATGGGGGCTTAAGATGATAGAAAATTTAATCTGTCTATGAAATTTTTCGTCGCGAACCGATTTTATTTAACATTATTTGAGTATTTCAAAATGTATTTACCATACTACTTGGGATCCTTTTACGATCACACTATATTATCTATAAAGCTGATCAAAATCAGGCATAGACATTTTGTTCAAAAAGAGATTCTACATTAAGCCCAATAATTACTTCACACGATCAATTCTCTGGTAAACAAGTTTGATTCTGTGTTCGGTACACAAGTACCTATGAATAAATCTCCTGAAAGTAAAGCTCAATCAATACTGACTAAAGTCTCTTTGTTGATAAATTAACGTTTTAGTATGTCTTATCCACACATTGCAGAGCGTTACACCCATAAATGTTAATAAAAGTTTAAATTTCTCTTCGAATATAGGAGAGAACATTTGTTTAGTCTACCTGACACTTCTTGTGCTGTGTCTAATGCGAGGAACAAATCAGTATACCATCCATTCAATCATCGGTTTGTGGTCAAATGAAACTGTTCTCTTTAATTCTACTAAACATATGAACTACGGATTTTGAATAGAAACTTTACTATTTTATGAGCTGAATAATTTTTTCCAGTATAACTCATCTTAGGCCCAGCCAACCGTTTAATCGTTTCGATTTTTATTCGTTATTATATTTTCCCTTTTCAACAGGGAAAAGGGAAGTTAATTTTGGGTGTTTGATGTTTTATTCATGGGCTGAGTTCAACTAATTTTATTAGCAATATAAACACTTTCTTTATTAGCTGAATACAACAATCATTATTAGCTGAACATTATAGCCATTATTTACTGGATATCATAGCCATTATTAGCTGAATACTACAGATATTATTAGCTGAATATTGCAGAAGAACTAAAATATTGAGCGAATGAAAACTACTTCATCAACGCGTCTGAGAAGCCAGAGCACACTGGAAAATGCTTGACATTCATTCACGAGTTATTTTTTGATATTAAAATTTTCAACTTAAACTTTACTGGAGCATAAGTAAACTTTGTGCCTGACTCTACACGTTGGAAGTAAGGCGGGTATGTTTAGTTTAAAATAATTTCAGTATACGTTGCAATTTAGGTTGTGGGTGTTCATCGTATTCCCGATCTAATTTTTGTTCTCTGATTCACATCATTAATGACATTTTGAAACTTTATAATTGAAAAAACAATCAATTATGTTTTGATTTTGATGTACATTAACATTTCAGAAAATTTGAGTACCGAACTGATAAATCAGTGATTAGATAAATTTATACAATTTTTAAGTAATTATCACTTCCTCTCAGTTATGTAAACATGTATAATGTACAATTATGTATAATTGTTATGTATAAATTATGTATAATTTTGAGTCTAATACTTAGCATGTATTGAAATCATCTTAAAGTATGTGATACATGCTTAAATATTTTAAATTTTAATAAAACTCCAGAGATCAATTTTCCACGTTAAGAATTTTTTTATGATAAAATTATTCGACCACATCACAAGTAAATTTCTATAATATAAATGTGATCGCAAATTATCCACTTTTAACTCCTTTTAAGAAATATTTTCAACAGCTTCAAAGCTCAGTACGGTTCTACTCCATGTTTCAGAGTAGGAACAAGGTATGACGGTTCTCGCTGGCAATTTCCAAAATATCATCGATTTTTTCTCATTAAACTGTCGACTATTTCTATTATAAAAACTTTCATATTGAAATCTATTTCAGTGTACGTATTGCCTTAAAGTGAGACTCTCATTGTTTTAGGCTCCTCTGAACATGCGGCTGCTAGACTGCGTGTTTCACGCAACTGAGCGTGTTTTCTCAGGTTTCCTTAGCCTGACTTGCTTTATTTTATTGCCACTGGGGTTGAGAATTTCCGTTATTATTTGGGCAAGGTTAATGTTTTTCAGTTCATTTCCAGTTTAGATTCAATTTTTTAATAAAACTCTAATTCATACTTTGGAATGAGCTCATGTTCAAGGTTCTCCACATTAGGTCATTACGCAAACAACAAATTCAATAATAAATGCATTTGTTATCACTGACTAACAAAATTTGTTATCACTGACTAAATAAGTCACACAAGCATTACGTATTAATCATGCAATTAACCTGACAGAAATTCAGCAAGTGATGAAATTTCAAAAGATTAATTGGAGTTTCAGGCGCTCGCTTTTTGGCTATTCTGTCTGAATTGTCTGATCATGAAGAAATGCGCTTAATACCCTAAGCATCGCTAACACGACGACTAAAGCCGGGCCTTGAGCAATACACGTAATATTATGCAGCTCTTCCGACTGAGCTAGACAGCGGGAAACCGAAGTGAGATACTACAGTCGACTTTGACAATAGAATGAATTTCAATTTGCATTCCTTCTGGATAAAAGCTGCAGTTTTGTACAATAGATGCCTAGATTTTTAATTTCAAACTACTTTCGAAACATAGAGTTCTGTTTTAGGACACGAAACTACGAGGAATTTCGGTCGCCGTGTGTTATTCCTTGGTTGAGAAAATTACAATTGTGTTATCCCAAGACTCTAAAGCGAAAATAGCATAAGTATAAGTAATAGTATAAGTATATTTTTGCAATACAAATACGATTTTTCATGTCATTTGAAAGATCAAGCAAAATTACGAGTATTTAAGAGTATAAACGACAAATCCAAAAAATACTAATAAAAGTAAGCAAGTATTCCAATGACTACATACATATTAAATATTGCAAACATATCAAGTTGTTTTCTTTCATCTAAAAGTGTGTCATGTTGCCTAATCATTGAAAGTTTTCCACGAAATGAAAACTCGAAATTATGTGTTTCAAACTCTCCTCTCTATCTGAAACGTCAGTTAGTATGGACGTACTTGCAACGTCACGACACAAGCAACATAACCAACAACAGGCTGTGATCCAATTCTCATATTTTGTCAATTTACCTGGTCGTGTTCGGGTCTGAGCCAAAATTTGTTACTTTGAAGTTTCGATCTCAATTCACGTGCAAATGCTGAGAGAAAGATTGTACGAGCGACCGTTTGGAACGCGCTGGAACCAAGCAACATTTTCGAAAAGGAACACGCAATGCCGACACGCAATCACGATTTAGGGAGAATCTCTCTGGGATTTAATCGCCAGGAAATTCTGTGCTCTGCACGGAATAGCTCCTTCGAGTAAGACTATAAAGTTAATACAGATCTAAAAGCGGAGCTTTGGGCACTGCATAGTATTTCCGTGTAGAATAAAATATTATACATACTCATCCAATTTAAGACTTGTCCGATGCAAGACAACCCGTACTACCAACTCTGAGTACAGAATGGTAAAGAGAAATAAATAATGATTGTACATAGTACAACACCATGTACAGATAGCAAAAAAATTATTCGTACACCCACCAATGTTCAGTACTGTAAGTCATTTCTCAGAATATAATGCTCGTATAAATCGGAAAAACAGAAAGTGCTCTTTGGCAGATCTAACGTTATTTGATATTTTGATGAAAAATCAGGGTCAAACGAACACCATGAAATTTAAAACTTTAAATTTATTTATGATTTTTTAGTATTATACTTCGTCTTTTTTATATCTATATTATAAATAGTAGAGAAAACTAGTAAGATATTTAAGTAACTCCGTGCGTTTCTATATTCGTTGAGAAAATAATACAACTTTTGAATCGTGTTCTTGAAATGTATTTTATTCTCCATGTATTCGAGTCTCCCTCCTACAAGTAATAATTTTCTAGAATTTATCAAACGGAGCCTTTTTTCAACACAATTCGACAATATTATTACTATACATTTAATACCAGTGATAACTCATTCGCCAGAGCATGTATATAGTACATCATTAATCTATTACAGGGTAGGTGCTCTTACCTCCACCACCTGGAGGCGACTTGCATCCAGTAGGCGACGGTGATTTTTTAAGGTAGTGGCTGTGGCTGGCAGGATTCCTCACAGCAGTGGGCCTACGGAGCGTGATGGGTCTGTCATCCAACCTCTTACGGCTCCTCCGTCGTCTGATGTAGCAACACGCCAGTAGCAGCGCCAGCACCACTGCGAACGCTACTGCGATCACCACCCCCACCACTGCGCTCTTGTGAGCAGCTGCTCGCAAATAAAGCAGAGCGTTAGTGGCACATTCTTATGAAATGCCAACGCATTTTAAGAAGAACACCGGTTTCGAAAACTGACGTTTAGGTTTTTGAGAAGCGTAGAAAATTTCGAACTGTTTTGCTGAAAGATTTAGAGTTTCACCAGTCCAGTAAAATGTTAAGATATAAATTCTTTTTTGTGTACAAAAAATTCTCATCGGGCGAAAAAAATATCAATTGGAAAATTTCATCCCTCACTACTAAAACAGCAAACTATGTCAAACACGCAACGCAATTAACTGTGGCTGTAAATTACAGCAGTATCACATTAAACATCGACTCAAATACTATTCTGAAAAATACTCGAGTTGACTCATAGATTGAACTTAGCATTTTTTTACTGTTCTCAAACTATACAATATTATTCAGTCTTCACTTGAGTACGATTCGTTAACTAAATCTAAGGTCCCTGTGGTTGAGTGGGTACCACATCAGACAGTTAACTAAAACCATATTATGTCTAATTTCAATTTACACCCAAACCACACGTCGGTAAATTTTCGGTCAAAAAATCACCCATTAAATTTATGACAAAAAGAACAATTGTCCATTTGGTAATTAAAACATGGTAAAATAAATCATCTGCTATGTACGAGTATAGTTGATTCTAATTCCGTTGCACTCGATGCGATAAATGTCTTCATAAACATTTAAAACTTGAAACAGCTTTGTTAACATAAATATTGAACAATAATAATCACATTTTGAACCAAAATATTTCTTTAACACACGCAAAAAATCTAGCAAAATGCCAGTAAAAATTCCTGAAACAACACGCAGTGCTATAAGCATTACATGTGTCTGATTTAAATTAATGTATTTATTCCCGCTGGAAATAAAAAATATCCTGTAAACAACTATTTTCTTGGGACACAAAGTTCACCCCAAAGTTTACCAGACATATAGATTAAAATTTTACTTCTTTCATAAACGAACAACGATTACTTTAATTGAAGGAATTACCAATTTTGAATTTGATTCCATGAAACTCACAAGGCTAAGCAAGTGAGCTCCCCAGCTCATCTCATTTGGGAACAGCAACCTGCTACCTGCCACGAACACCTCTCTCGTCGAAGCCATTTTTTCTTCGTAATTGGCAAGGCTCCAATTAAATCTCGCTGGAACGGGCTGTTTATAACGGTCAAATAGGGCAATAAAAAGAGTTCTTACATGGGAAAAAATTTCAAAAAACTATATTTTTCGTCTCCCGATGCCGGGGTTTTTGTACCTAAGAGCCGTGCAGGTATGACACCTTAAATTCTACGTGAGCCTCCAGTATTCCAGACCAGATCTTTTGAGACAAACTGTTTAGTTCTGACATCTTTCAAATCAACGCACTGCATATCAACATTCTTTAATTACTTAAAACAACTAATTTTATTTGGAATTTATGAAATAAATTTAAGAAGAGCAAAATCACGTAAGTTTGCGTTATGACAAATCTAGTAAAACAGGTTCTTGGGACGATGTTTTGAAACATGCACCAAAAATAACTTTTTGATAGACAAAAACTGAAATAACAAGCAAACTATTTCTTAAACTGAATTTCCAAATTAACTCTTGACTTCTGCTTGAACGAATCTGAAATGTTTGCGGAAAGACAGGTATGAAATGTAAGGGCATAATTTTGTCACTTGAATCCCATTAGAAAGATCTGTGATCCAAACCAAAACAGACAAGTACAGCGCACCACCAGAGATGAAGGTAACGAATCCCCTACCATAAAGCCACCCAGGCACACGTGAAAATTCCAATCCGGTACACGTGCAAATCCTGATCAGGCTCATGTGTATCAATTGACGTGCTAACCAGCTGCACGTTCTGTTTAACGGTCCGCTGTCATGGCAACTGTTCATGAGCATCCATTGTTAGGATCAATTTTTCTTGGTTGTCAATTAGACTGACAATTTCCGTATTACTTTCTCAAATTACAGTCAAGCTCAAATATTCTGAACTGTATGCTCTCAAATATTTCCTACGTAAGTTGCAAATTAATATTAATACGAGCATTATTTAAATAGATATGTATATATATAGTTATATATATATATATACATCCACATATATATATATAAATATATATATGTATAGGATTTTGGATTAGAAACTCAGGTTTGGGTGCTTAAAAGATTAAAATAGTGTAAAATAAAAGAACTACTCACTTATGATAAAATAAACTTTATATTATATAGCTAATTCATTCACTAGGTAACAAATTTCCGTTAAATTGAACAGTACTTAAACCTAGCAATTGACATCTTTTCATGTCACCCATAATACTGGAAAACGACATTGCATGAACGTTTTGCTCGATTATATGATGTGAATTACAAAATATTTGTGTCTGTGTAGCGACGAATGTAGCGCGCGTATAATATTCAACATCACTAGCTTAAAAGAGCAAAAATTATACTTGCACAACACTTCGTTTCTTTAGTTCTTTCTGAGCGAGAAATGGTGTCAACTTGATTGTCAGCTACCCGTTTACCCATTTGACTATAAATTCAGATTACATATCAATCTTTTTTTCTTTTTAAAATAACTGCGTGGGAAGCGAGAAAAAGAAAAGGATGTCTTAGCTGTGATCATTATACAGGGTGTCCCAAAAATAAGTTAAACCAATTTCAAATAATTATAATTCAAAAACTATCAAAATTAGCAAAATTTGAAAAGTTCTATTTGTGAGGAAAATTTCAAGAGAAAATTTGAAAGCATATTTTTACAACATTATTTTTACTAAGAGACACTGAAAACATGTTAGTGCACAATATCTAAAATACAAATTTAAAGGTGCTAAATAATATTTTCAACAACTTTTAACAATTTATTATTAATGAGAGGCAAATGTAATTTCAAACAAAAAAGACTTAAAAATTTGTTCCATTAGTTCCCTTAAATGCGCCCTCCATTTCTTTCAGTACACAGTTGCACTCTCTTTGTCATTGCATTCATAACTCTTCTTATCAGAGCATTATCTTGTCGAAGCAGATTCACTTCCTGTTCAATTCTTCGCTTCAGATCGTCGATCTCTTTTGGTGGGGAATTATAAACTTTACTTTTCAAGTGTCCCCATATGAAAAAATCACAGGGAGTCAAATCAGGGGATCTGGGTGGCCACTCAATACGCTGATTTAAGGAGATAATACGATTTCCGAATTTCAGTCTTCAGTCAGTCATTCAGTCTTTCCCTTACAGCAATAGTTCTGTGAGCAGGAGCACCGTCCTGGATCCACCATGTTCTACTAATTCTTTTTCCATGGGTTTCTTGGAGTTATGGAACTATCATATTATTTATTAGGTCAAGGTATCCCAATCCATTTAAATTGTTGTTGTAAAAAAAAGGACACAGAAGACATCCGTTTCCACAAAGTCCCATCCAAATTGAAACTTTTTCTCTAGAAATTTCAACATCGTAGTTAAAGTCAGGAGGATTGTTCTTATATGCATATCTGCGAACATTATGGCTATTAACTTTGTCATTTAGATGAAACGCGGCTTATCTCCAATCACAATGTCTTCAATGAATCGATCATTTTTTTGCAGAAACCACTCAGCAAAATTTAGCCGCCAAGGAAGATCAGTATCTAGTAGTTTATGTCTCACGTGCATTTTGTAAGGATGCCATTTCAATTCTAACTTTACAATTCTGTTGAATGTACTTTTACTTTTCCCCAATCCATTCTTTCTTGAAGAAATGTCTGGATTTGCTAACAGTGCTTGGTGAACAATTTCGACATTTTCTGGTGCTCGTTCAGTACTCTTGCGGCCTGATCGACCTTTGTTTAGATTTAGGCTGGTTCCTTCAGTTTTGTACTTCCTGACATTTTTCCAGATGGTCACCTTCGATGGAGAATTTCTTTCAGGGAAGCGCTCTTGAAATAATTCTTGAACATATTGAATACTGTTGCTATCCAAAAAATTCACAACTATGAAGATCCCTCGTTCTTTTGTAAGTTGCATCTTGAAGGTTGCCTCATTGAAGAATAAAATTAGTGACATTAAAACTTGACGATACCGTATTTATGGGAAATTTCATACAAAACCGTATCCATGATACAACATAAAGAATCCTTGGAAGGAGCAGTCTAACTGTAAAATGTGTATTTTAGATATTGTGCAAAAACATGTTTTCAGTGTCTCTTATTAAAAATAATGCTGCAAAAATATGCTTTCGAATTTTCTCGTGAAATTTTCAATACAGATAGAGAAATAGTTGATAAACAACATGCAACTTTCCTGATGTTGAACTTTCCTAACTTTAATAGTTTTTGAATTATATTTATTTATAAATAATTATAAATTAGGTTAACTTTTTTTTGGGACACCCTGTATACGGAAGAATATGTGAGTCGTGCTGAAAATGAAAGGAAAAGCCCACCGCTTTGAAACATAGTTCTGTGAAGTGATATGCAGCTACATATTAAATGCTGAGTGACAAGCGCTTTAGTCAGCTATAGTTAGGAAAGTTAGGTCTGTAAAGAGTTCAACAATTTTTCCTAACAGGATCAAGGGTTGATCGTTTACGCTGCCAGCGATGATAATTTTTGTACACAACTTCAGAGCTGTACATTCTTATGTAATTGTTATTTATGAGATTCATTTGCTATAGTTTTCACATGGCAGCACAGGTATTTATGAAAATATACCTACGCTATTTATAAGATAACTTCATCGACAGTAAACTCTAAAAATCAGAGTAAATTAAAAGAGCTTCAATGGATTCTGAGCATAGTTAAAATAATTTTGTATTGAGAGAAAATAAATGGAACAAAGGACTTACTAAAGGATAAATTCGTGGCATCTCAAATTATCTTCAGGCTCAGAAATACTGATGATGTTCCCATCTACGAGATAAGCACTAGATAACTCTATCATTAGAAAACACTAGATAACAAGAACAAAGAAAATATTTTTAAAACCAGCACTTTCAGTATTTGTACCCTTGATTCAACTTCATGCTTATTTTTAATGCAAAATAATCCTTAAAGTCTATTTAAATTTAAAGCCTTAAGAAAAAACAATCGAATTAAGAAAAAAATCTTGACTTTCATGCATATATAACATATATTTGAATGCTCACTCCAGATGATACATTACCAACATTCAATCTAGCCAACATTGCCGACATTTTTACAATTGGCTGTGATGCTAAATAAAGACTCGAAGTTCATTACTTTAATGGAATGAAGAAAACATCTACCTTGAAAGAAACTAGGAAGCCTCTGCCCTGGTCTGCTAAACGGGGTGGAATTTTCTTATCGAATGAATTATAAATTGCAGCTGATGGGAAAACACAATAGTTCTTCATCATTTTTTTCTTTTGATGACTTTCACAGCATATAACGGCAGAATGGGTTGTCTAATGAATATAATTCAACGCTATGCAAAAATCTTAAAAAACAGGTGAGTTATACAATGGTCTACGGAAATAAAAACTAGTTTTTAACTAATTACGCCAATTTAGAACAATGAATATACAGTTCTTGCAGGTAAACAGTTCCGTTGGAAAGTATTCAATCCACTTTGAAAAATAAATTCATTGGATGAATAAAAAAGTTGTCAGGCCAAATTATATATAAATATTGTATTTACCATTAGGAGTTCAGATTCTCTAATCTGTAGCACAATATGTTCTGCCAGCATTTTACAGTAAAATTAACCATTTTGACCAGCAGCATAATATGTATTCATAATATATACATATTCATATATACAAAATATACACTTCTATAGAGATTACAACTGTAGATTTATCAATGCCTATATTATCTCTCATATTTCTGTATGTTCTAGAAATATAGAAAATATATATGTATAAATATTTATACATGTACATATGCATAAATACTTAGCAATTCTTGTCTTATTTTTTTCCAATTTTTACACATTGATACGTTAACCGCGACACTGAAACGGAAGTAAAGTAAATGAAAGTTTTGTATGTACCACCGGTGGTACAAGTTCATGTTAACGTCTTGACAGTGAACTCGTTACAAATCCTTAAACGCCGCCAATCGGTCAGATCCTATTTTGATGAGACGAATTTTGACTTGTTTCTCTGGAAATTTTCAAACTTTTTTACAACATAAGAAGTGAGGAAATAAATTATAGTGTCATTCTGTCGTATGAGGAGGAATTTATTTACTGGCTGTATATGTAAGAGTGAAGATTAAGTGGGTTCAGTCGAACATGATGCCTACATCATGTCACCACGGCAGACTGAACTCAGGAGGTATACCGCTATGTGTATGAATATAAAATATATAGATGTGTATACATTCATATCCATATTTAAGTAAACCATTTTTAACATATCATTTATATTTATAGTCGTACAAGTATGTATAACATTATTTTGTCTTCGGTATAATTACGTGCTTGATATTGCTGGAGTAAGTTAGTTAAATATTCGTTCTTTTATCCGTGGACTTTTGACTTTTTCTCCATTTTTCAATTGTGGATATTTTTACTTAGCGTTTTATTGTTCGTAAATTAGAAATCCCACTATACTGACATGCGGTATGAAGATTATCTAAAAAAGAAAAACGAGAAAAATTTCTGAGGAACTCATATTTTTCGCAGGAACTAAGCTTTATAATCCGGTTGAAAAGAAGACGCCACAACATGAAGCAAACAAGGATAGGATTTACTTGGCCACCCTTAGCAACACTTTACTTGGCAACACTTCGAAAAACCTAAAATAAAATGGAACCTTTACTATCGTTTCAAAAATTGCAAAATATAAAGAATCTCATAATTTAACCAAAGGTTCGTGCATTTTTAATAGAATGGGACATGATTTTTAGAAACGCATGTAGATAATGGTACATGCAGCTCAAAATGACATTTTTACGTGTCCTGTTTCTAAAAAAAGCACAACCTGAAATACATTAAACATGCATCTGAAGAGAATACCCTGCTATATGATCAGATGAATTTTTTCATCAATTTTAACGTCCCTACCAAACAGTAAGCTATATTAAACCAATACTGGAAACTAGACGCTAAAACTCGGATTCAAAACAACGTTACATTAATTTCTGTCGCATAAATGAAGGAAATAATATTACATCGATCGCCTTTGAAAGTATCTTTGAGACAAACTACCTTGAGCATTAATTACGAATCGTAAGCTTATTCCCGACATTGCATGTGAACATGAAACACAATTCATATATGATGAATCATTGATAATATTCCAACTACTGAAAATTTGAGTAAAGCTTTGTATTTGCAATTCAATGAGATGGGGTACGCACAGTATTTCATTGAACATAATTGCTTAGTCGCACAGTATTTTATTGAACATAATTGCTTAAGTATTACAGAGATCAGAGCACGCGCTAAAAGCGTGTGTCTAACCGCACCCACCAGACTCCACCGCAGTCTTCATGGGGCCTCCTAGACCAGGGGTCCTAAGCGTGGTCGCAGCCTGGGACATGACCACCACCACAGTACTCTGACTTCCCCCCTCTATGATTGCTTGGTTGCAGTGGTTACTTGAAAACAAAAAATAAAGGGATATGTTCGGAAAGTTCACGCGTTGAGTCGACACTTCCGGTCTGAGTCACTGGATGGTATATACTGGCGTGAAGCTGTGGTGCCAGCTCCAGTTTTACTGGTCGGCCACAAAATAAAGAATTACTGTTCCTGATGTTGTCACGATTCTTGATATCGTCAGACAAAGACACATTTCCATGACTTACATCTAACACAGAAAAATTAACTACTTCAAAAATGACGGAATGCATGGCGAAGCATTAGAGTGCTAAATTCATTAAATTTGGCGAAGATCGCGAAGAGGTCAAGAAGTTCCGAAGATGGCAACACTGTCCTCAGTTCTTTAGCCAATCTGGATCGCACTTGCCTGTATCGGAGCTCCCTTATTTACCAAACCTTTCCCTTTTATCAGAGCTCTTATCAGTACGCCTAACGATTTTGAGATTTTCTTATGAAGAGCATATTGCTGTGGATATTCGTTCTATTCTTGCGTGATAATGCTTCATTCGATTTGATGTTTGATACTATAATTTGCGATAAAGATTCACTCTGGAGTTATTATTAAAATGAAGAATACTCAGTGTGAAAAAATGCAATTTAGAGTAAAAATTTAGATAAAATGAACAAAATTTGTATTTTGAACGATATTGTTCTGCAATAATTTCAGTCTTTCGTGCCACCTCTTCAATTACACGTGAGAAGGAATTTCGTCAAATATCGATGACATAAATTAATATTGTCCTACGAACTGCAAAATTATCTCTGTGAAGTAATCAAATTTCAAATATAATAACTCCTTGGCTACCGAATTTTTTTATATAAATGCAGCTTTTCCTGTGCTAATAGTCAGTTTGTGTTTGAAAAACATCGGAAAAATAACTTTAGAAATCTCAATTGTTTAGGTAAAAGGTTTGGCCTAAAAATAGTATCAAATTTATTATCCCATTGGTATTTTACAGCGGGACTTATTATCTCAACTGTTTGTTGACCCTTATGTGGGGTACGTTATTTCAACAGTAGCGGAGGGGTTAAAAAGGTGAAACGCCGTTATAAGTGTTCCTCAACCAAAACAAATGGAAACTGATGCTGCTTAAGTTTATAACTGAAGACAACTAAAAATAGTGAGGGAGTGTATAATGAAGATACTTTTCCCTTATGATTAGTTTTCTAATCGTATCTTACCATGTAACCAAGACGTTAATTTTAGGACGAGGAAAATTAACTTGGCCCAGATGCTTCTTGCTGAAATGAAACATACTTTTCTTTGGTGTAAATTATTATAGTATGTTTTATGTGTCATATTTTCAGCACTTATATGTGCGACAACAAATCATGTATTTGTAGCTCGTCCCTGCAAGTTGACATACAACCTTGCCTACTTTTGTCTTTGAAAATAGTCACTTCGTTGGAAATTACTCCATAATTTAAATTTCACAAGTCAATATCCAAGTGTCAAATTAGTTATTGTTAAAATTGCAACTTAACAAATAAGTTGATTAAATTATTTTAGATAAACGAATGTTTGTCGCCATTGCATCTTGTGCTAAAGGAAATGTGTTTTCCCCCATGCATTTGACTAAATACTTCGTAAATTTCGATGTTTCAAATAACTATGATGTAGTAAAATTGTTCACCTTCAGATCGGCAATCTACTTGAAAGGTTTTCCTATTTTTAGATGGAAATTCGACGGAGAGACAATTCCTCTCAACCTACTTCTATATTATTATGACTCTTTATCGTTTATGGCCAGTAGAGAAAAGATAATAACTCCGATGCCTGCCTGCCTGCCCACGCCTGACATGTTCCACGAAGCAGTACAAGAAGACTTGGCACCAGCGCAAGCGCGCGTACCTGCGCAGTATGAGCCTCTGGAAACAAACATATTCTGATCTGCTACAAGACAACAGCTGGGAAAGTGCAGAACATCTCCTTTCTACATAAAATTATGAAGTGTTAGAAATTCAACACTTAGTATCTCTTTTACTCGTTTATACGAATCGAATTCTGATTGAAGGGAAAAAATTTTAACAAGGAAAGTCTGTCCGGAAATAAAGCAAGCCTGCTCACCACCCGGCTGCTTTATTCAAGGTGGAGGAAGGTAAACAAACCTTAAAGAGGCTCGAGTTAATAGGCGATCGCTCAAACACACGGACGAAGTTTCATTACTTCCTTATAAAAAATTGTAATCAGTCATTAATCTATATTAATTTTTTGAAAACTATTTCTAATTCTTACATTTCAGTATCTACATTCTATTTCTGTAAACATTCTACGTAGTTTTTGTTATTTTATGAATGCGCCTTTAGAGTGGCTAATATAAAGTATTCCTTTTTGGACGTCTCAAAGAACGGACGAAATTAGGCATCCTAAACTGAACAGACATTGTCCAGCACACGTGGCTGATGAGACAATGATGCACAGCAAAAGACTTAGTTCTATGTTATCGTTGACCTATATAGTCCTATATTGTATGAAAAGGAAGACTGCATAACTTTGTTTTAACATATCAGTTGATATGGTGTACACACATACATCTAATGTCTAATTTCCTCTTATATTCAATTCAAATTTTTTTCAGAGTTTTTTGTTTTAACGTTTGAATTTGATCCATTTTAATATACATATATGTATATATATATACATATATATATGTATTTATATATATATATATGTACGTATTTTGTATGGTGGGTCGTCAAAAATTCATATTTCCCCATAATATGCATTTAAACTGAGTCTACTCATACCTATGTACTATATGTATAGCTCAACAGAAGTCATTTACTTAGAGTTAGTTTCTGTTTAAGATATAAATTCCATGCTTGATATTATTTCCACTTAATAAATCACACATTTGTAGTGAAAATTTGATATTTGTTTCGAACGGAAATGTTATTTCCTGTTGAAATTTAATCCTGTCCTGAAAAGCATAGCGAAATGAAAAATATTTAGGGATTAAAACAGGTATATATCCGTCAATAACCATTTATTATCAATCTCGGAAAAAAACTAATAATTTAACAATATATCATGAACACCTTCAAGTAGGATGTAAGTTTTTAGAATGGTAAAAAGTCAAAATGTTTCTAGAAAATGAAATAAAATATTTTCTTCTTGCATAATTGAAACGAAAAATCGAAAAATTAGGGTAATTATAGTGTGACTACTACACGAAATCGACGCTGTTTGGAGACCAACAGACGAAGTATGTATTTAAATAACCTTAAATTTCATAATTAGATGACGATGCTTAAAACATCAAAGTAATTATCCACCATAAAAGTCTAAAAATATTAAGGCAAGTTTTTTTTGCATGTACAGAGACGTCTATAGACAAGTGACGGACAAGTGAGAGGTTCAAGCGTAAAAATGCCTCAGAATGTGCCAATACATCCTTGGTCACCGTTTCTATTCATCGAGGGAATTTTCTCTCCTCCTACCTGAAGCAATTGACCGCACCACTCTTCTCGCGTGCTCGGCAATGTGCTTGAAATAAAGAAATCAATGTTTCACAGCGGTCAAGGTGGAAGCTTGTGTCCTAATTACGTAATATCTGTAGTAGAGATCTTACATTAAAAGTCTGTTCGTAGGGACATAATTTGAAACATAATATATGACATTTAAATAATTAACTCTTCCTACTTGGAGTAGAGGGAATTTAAAACTGTTTGATCAATCTTAGGGTGCAAAATACACTCATGGCCACAGAAATGAAATAGTTAACCTTGAGCATTCCTGCAGGCGTATTTCTAGCTTCAAGTGACAGCATACGGAGAGCAAATGATTTACAGCCATCAAAATAAATTGCGCCCGTCAATGATGAGAACCGAAAGTCGGCTTCGCGGAGTCCGGCGTGATATCGGCGCCTGCCAAAGCTACAGCAGTCTGAGTGTCCTCCAAGAAATGCTTCAGAAGCTCCAACATTTTATCAATGTTTTCTTCTCCGTTAGTTCGGTGTTCAGGTTTACTCTGAAGGTACAGGTGAGATTGAATTACTTAAAATATCATCATTTTTATATCGTAAGATTAAAATATATATGCCAATGGGTAATTGTCTGAATGAATTAGTATGAAGAATGAAAACTTTGTGTACCTGTGTTGTGACTTATCAACGACAAATAACACATTATTGTACATTAAATACAGGGTGCAGCAATGTAACTTCATTTTTTTTCAAATTCGTTTTGCATCAAAAAAAAGGAATTACGTTCCCGCACTCTGTAGTTATAAACGAACAAATAGGAGTACTGTAAGAATTAGAAAGTCCTATTCCAAGGAATGAAATACATTGGCAGAGCTAAAATAAGCAGAGCAAAATATTGGTTCTAAAATTTCTCATTTCGAACAACTTTTGCATAAAAAATGCAGCTGTGAATAATACTACAATAAGCAAAGTCTAAGAAATAAATTTAATAAAAATTGCCTGCTTAAAAAAGCTGACGGAATTTATGAACCTCATACGTTTTCATGACATTTTGCTCCTCGTTTCAGGGAGCTTGTAGAACATTTATTCTAAGTGAGATTAGCTCCCCATCTACTCGTCTGTGATATAAAATCGTTCATGTTAGATTATGAGCTTGGCTTGATAGAACTCAAATAGAAGAGGAAATACGATAATTTATTCAGAAACTACTCCATAAAAAATTTCCAAAGCAATTGTACTCAAGCAGCAAACCAAACGATGAAGAACATGAATTGTTAACCTAGCATTTATTTTGTACAAATTTCCAATCGTTTTGAGAGGTAATTTCAATTTCAAAGTGGCTTCGAATTGAATGGAATGATACCACCAGCCTTGAAATATGGACTTCAGGGTAAAAGATATAATGTGCGAGTCAAGTAATGCAGAAAGTGATAAACTCAGATGCCCGTACGACACGAGGCATAGAAGAAGTTCCTTCCTCTGTAATAGCTTCATTGGCGACCCCTTGCCTCAAATCAACATACTAAGGCCTGTAATTGTTATTTATTGCTGCTCTCTTTGCGTATCGGTTTAGCTTCATTCGTCCAACAAAGCTGGTACATCGTAATGCAATTGTTTCGTTTATCTAATCTAATACTAAGAATGACCGTCGTGTGTTTATATATTTATTTATATGCTAGTGTACCCAGCCGTCAAAAATGACGCCGGAGATTTTGTGATAATACCTGTGCCATCAAAAATGATGGCAAATACTGTTATAAAGATATTAAATAAAATTACATATAAGAACGCAGCGCAATATATTTAGTTTTATATATATTTACAAAGGACAAACGTTTTAATTGAATATTTCTTTATTGACAACATTCCTAGTGAAAACTAAGACACTTAGTTTTCTACTGCTGCAATTGGCTGTGCAATTCGTGTCATATTCAGATACAATGTACCCGAACCATAGGACAATACCCCGCCGAACTCGGTATCCACGATACGGACTCGAGTATATATATATGGCTCTGGATCTCTCTAATTTTTTTGAAAGTGACACGAAACATAAATAAATAAATGAATAAATAAATAAATATATATAAATAAATATATAAACATACAACGGTCATTCTTAGTATTAGATTTATTTATATGTTTCGTGTCACTTTCAATAAAATTAGAGAGATCCAGAGCGTTATATACTGGAGTTCGTATCGTGGATACCGAGTTCGGTGCACGGGTACAGCAATTAAAGAAACTGATGTATACGGAAATTTGGTAGATGATTTGTTTTTCCCTAGGAATGTTGTCATTAAAGAAATACTCAATTAAAACGTTTCTCCTTTGTAAATATAAATAGAATTAAATATATTGCATCGCGTTCTTATATGTAATTTTATTTAATATCTTTCCAACAGTATTTGCCATCATTTTTGATGGCACAGGTACACTAGTAAAGTAATACTTGCTTAAAATGACAAACTATTTCAATACACTGGCACCTGCAGAATCTGCAGCGGTGGTATTGACTTCCGGAACCGTCGTGCGATGCTGTACATGTTTGTGATGGCCATGCGAACTTGTGTGAGCTGAGAGCTCAGCTTAGTTGATACCGCCTGCAGTTGCATCAGCTGACTCTCCGCCTCCTGCAGCTGCCTGTCACTTTCCCGCTCAGCTGAGCTGGTCTGGTGCAGCTGAGTCAGCTCCTGCTCTTCTCGTTGCTCTTCACGCTGCATTCATCAATAAATATTGTAAATTTGTAAGAGAAGAAGTATTTTTTACACACTATTTTGGTGAAAATGGGGAAAGAAACACACTGCTGTTGAGTCATACACAGTCATAGTACATGCAAACTCTAAAAAAATAGAATAAGGAAAAATACGAAACTTATTTACACGGTTCTTCTACTCTCGAGCAACAAGACACTAAACAGTTTTGCTGCATAAGTTTTCTCAACAAGGCCTTGGAAGTAGATCAAACTTTTCTGTCATCATTTCATAACAATTTCTTGACGTTACTTGTAAAAAAGCTCTCAGACGAGAAATTGTAGTGCCTTTCTAATTGAACTACAACTACAGCATACATTTTGCGTCAGAAATGTCTATTTTATTTACCTCTACTTTGTCAGTGCATATTATTGAATCGAACTGACTGCACGTTTGCAATTCTTAACTATGGTTCATACCAGAAGCAAGCTTAACATCTAATTGAAGCTCCAGTATAAGCCTCGAAATAGTGTTCCTAAGTCTTCTTATTGCCATCGAGTCTCGAATTGAAGTTGTTTGATTTGATTCTCATAAAGTAAATCACAGCCTCGACACGAAGTCAATTTATTTACCTCTTACTTTGTCACCCTCGAAACAATTTTCCTTCACCTTCTCTGGCATTAGGGTTGAGTCGTTTAATTTTTTGTTATCTACAAATCTAAAGTATTCTTTTGACTGTCATCTTACTTGCTGAGCTTCGGAAAAACGCTGCTTGAGGGCCCTAAGATATTCTGTAGCGTCGTATATCTTCACCAGCAACTCGTAGCGAAGCATCAGGTGGTCCCTGCAGATTAAAAAACTCACGCCTTAATTTCATGAACATCGCAGTCACACGTGAACTGTGTGATGGCAGATCATAAAGTAACTTACCCTGTAAATTGCTGTAAGACAGACAACCCATAATGCTCACTCAACCTGGAATGATGATGAAGTACTCGTAGTAACTAAATGATATATTGAATACAAAGAAAATTTTTCCAGGAGCAAACATTTTGGGATACAAAGACAAAATAATGTGTAATTTCACATTCAAAACTCGGTGCATTATTGTTCATGTAAGTATCATGTGAGTGGTTCTATTGTACCTTGCGATATCTGAGACCTATGTTCAATTAATCTCTGTAAATTTGTAAGATGCTCATAAATTCAGCAAATCATTATAAATATGAGCTATAATGAACTTCCATCCGTTTAGCCTTTCCGTTTCAAGTTCTGTTGTACTTATTGTCAGGAAGATTTTTCAAGGTAGCTAACATTTTCCTGACTTTCCAGTTACATAGAAAAGAGTATTAAAAGAGTAAATTCCAAAGAATGTTTGATATTTTTACTGATATTCATCATCAGTTTTGAATGAGAGAGCCTGTCATTTCTATTTCGAGTACTTACGACGTTCTCTACTTTATGTGATTTTTTCTGATCTGCCCTCGGCACCTACACGTGTTGCACTACTAACGCCGATGGAAAACTTTTCGATACATCATTCAGCAAAGTCAATCAGCTTCACCCCGGAAGAAAGTTATTTTCATTGCTCTTGGGGATGACGAAGAAACATTTACAGAAGATACGAGGGGATAGTTCTGTCAGAACAGTCGTCGTATTAACCTGAAGTGAGATGTGAGGAAGTCACCAGGACCACCAGCAGCGTCACACTGCCACAGCTTCCTTGCTGCCATCACGTGTTCCTGATATAGAAATGACAGCCTTGAATATAGAAAAACAACTGATTGTAAATGAGCCAGCATTAATTTAAATTAGGTTAAATGAATCGTCATTGAAACGAACATGAAGACAACATTTCAACTACTAAACAATGAAAATAATAATATAGTCATTATAATGATCACACACCTTGGTATTTTCTCTATATATGAAAGTAGCTTTTGCATCAAAAAAAGTGCGTTTCGATTCTTTTACGTCTGAAATCTGTAAATGATTACATAAAAGTGCTAGATCTCATTTCGTCGTCCTGCCGTATAATTATTCTAGAGAGGCTCTTGCTCAGCTGTACGAGTCACGCCAGTGCCTACATTTCACTGCCGGACTCAAATGACACCAAATAACTGCCTTTATTAATCAACTCACCACTGGAAGTTCATTAGAAAACTGATCTTGGATGAGTGGGTGGGCTTCATTAGTGTAGTTGTGATTATATTGGTTCTAACTCATAAATTATAAAGGACGAAAATCTGGTCGCTTGTGTGAATCATTGACAGTTCGTGTTTTCATAAGTGTCGAAAAATGTACCAAATCTTGATAACAATATAAAAACATAAGTCTCAAGCTTAGAGCAGCATTGTTAGGACAAAAAGAACACGCTCGTAAAGTTTATAGCACAACGACGTCTCACAGCCCACTGTTCAACCTACTTCAACTCTTAGAAAGTGCGTTTTTCCTCACGGACTTGAAGCAAACATAAGGAAATATTTCAACATGACTGATTTTTTCATGTATTCAGGGCAATGTTTACATGATTCATTAATTTCATTACATGAGGAGCAAGACCATTTCATTGACACGAGTAGTAAATGTATTGTGTATAGGGAACAATAACTTCAATCAACACCTGAAGATTGTATAATAGATATTCCCAGGTGCATATATTGCTGAGCACGGAAAGCAGAACATTGCGGAGTGTTGGCCGGAATAATGCCTGAATAGAAATTATTTTTACATTGAAACAATAACCACTGAAAGACTTAGCCTTGTCGCCAGAAACGTAATATTGCAAATGAACGACCTTTTTCTTCCGTAACAAAAGAACAAAGTAGGTGAACATTCCTACTGAATTATACGAGTTTTGATATTAATCTTATTTTCTTTTAAGCTACGTGATTAGGTACTTGATCAATGTTACTTATGATATTTCTAATAATATTCAACTCAGCTCAAATTGAATGTAACCTTGAGAAGATGAAACAAAAAAATATTCAGCCCTTCGATTATTCATTTATATCGGTCATGCAGCCTTGCAAAGACAGAAATAAAGTAAAGTATTCGTCAAAAACAGGACCTGAATTTTGAAATGCAATGATTTAAATCTAGTTTCTTTTTAAACGCTGCCTCAAGGACAACCGTGAGGGGCGCAAACAAAACTTTCATGTTCAGTTGCGAGACGAGGTCTCCCTAGGCAATTTGGAATGAATACACATACCGTTTTTAAAGCCTTAGAGCAGAGGTGGCCCACCTTTTGCATATCATTCGCCACTTGTCCTATAATATGAGATCAGATGCGCCAATTTTACACAAAATCATAAGAGTACACGAAATCCCTACCTATAGAGATCAAACTTTAAACGATAGCTACTTAACAGAATATATAATCTTTACCTATTATTAGTGTGATTTCTGACTGTTTTGATTTTGCCAGTTTTTGAATGTCTGGAGATAAAACTGTCACCGAGAGCAGTAAACAATTCTTCAGATTCAAATCTGTGAGTCGTGATCTCGTTTTACTTTTGATCAAGTTCATAGCTGAAAATGCTTGTTCACATCTGTAAGTAGACCCGAATCTACATATATAGCGCTGGGCAAATTTTCGTAGTTCGGAAAAGTTCTCATGAGGCAATAACCGCTAAAATTTAATTCTGTTACAATCATTTTGGACTAATTGAAGCTCTTCAAATGTCGTTTTCAACAATGAATTGGTTTTCAGATCAATAAGTTTCATTTGTATGCTACTAGGCATCTTCATTATTTGTTCATCATTCAGTAGAAATGGATTTGTAAATGCAATCATGGAATGTTCTTTTGCAAAGTCTTAGAAACGATTTTCAAATGAGTCTTGTAATAGCTTGAGTTTTTCCACACATTCCGTCATGCTTCCCTTGTTATTAGAAATGTCTCTCTGCTCTTTCAAGTGGGGAATGTGACTCAAATCTTGATTTTCTAGCTGAGAAATGAACAGTTTTAATTTCATCTTAACACGTTGCCTCCGATTGCCTGATTGGTGTAAAACTTCACTTTGTACGCATAGTCACTAGAAGGACCTGAAAAAATTACAGAACCTAACCTATGTGGTACACATACGTACCACTTCGGAGTCAACGTGTTAAATGCCTTGATGCAGTCTACTAGACTAGGAAACAATATATCCTTACCTTGTAGTTTCAAATTTAAATCGTTGAGATGATTGGTGATATCAACTAAAGATGCAAAAATAAACAGCCATTTGATATCAATCAATAAGGCACTTTCGTCAGGTAGCTCATTGTTAACTTCAAGGAAGTCGTGAACTGCATTTTTAAGTTTCCAGAACCTACTCAGATATCGCCCTCTGGAAAGCCAGCGCACCTCACAGTAAAGGACAAGGTCTCCATATTCAAGTTCTAACAATTCGCAATATTCTTTGAATTCTCGTTGGTTCAATGCTCTTGTTTTAATTTTATCAACACATTTAATGACAGGTGACATGACATGCTGCATATTTAAAGTTTTTCCACATATCGCCTCTTGATGTATAATGCAGTGATACTTTAGTATGGGATGGTCCAAAAATTTTCAAACTAACTGCAGCTGGACCATCGGTCGCAGTCACGTGCCCAGAGTTGCCAGATGTTTTACTTTTCCAGCCAAATCATAGTTGAAAACATAAATAAAAAATAAACTTGAACAGTTTAATTTTTATTCATGAATAACTGTAAACTCACGCAGTCTAACTTTTAAAAATATGTTAACCATAATAAGTCATGAAATTTTTTATCAAACATATTAAAAAACATTAATTTATCCCCTCCAGCACAGAGGCAATGCGCCATCATTAATCGCTCAATGCGCCGCATGTGGTGCATGCGCCGCAGGTTGGCCACCACTGCGCTTATAGCCATCAATATATGACAAAAATCAACATCTTTAACATTCACATCGTCATAAACTGAGGAAAATACATCCAGATTATAGATATTATCTAGCATTGTTGTTTTTAGTGCATGAATCTTGGGAGTTGTTTGACTTCTACCCTCGGGACGTAATAGCTCTTTTATGTTTGTGATTTAACTTATCCTGTTAGTTAATGAAACATGAAGTTTACTTAATTTATCTCAGAAGATTTATAAGCTTAAACTAGAGGTGTCTGCATATTGAGCCACCAAAGAACTTGCATGCCACCAGTCCCACTATTTGACTATTGAAGTAGATGGGAAAGTAGATGGAAGAACAGTTACCAGTATCTGGCTCCGCATCCAATGGAGTCTCCACGATAGAAATAAACTCTATAATACGCCAGCATTCTGGGTAACATTGAAAACAATGAGTTGAATAAGCTTCCCAAACAAAGTTTTTTGCATCATCATACCAAATAAGGCATAAAACGTAGGTGTAAAATTATTTCCTGATCTGGTGTTTCATATGTTACTGTTGGCTAGTACTATGTATTCCTCAAAATATGACTAGAGTTAGACTCCTGAAAATTAGACACATATTACACGGAAGAATCAAAGAGGAAGAATATTTACTCTTAACCTTCACAATGATTCATTGTAGTCGCGTTTACGTCACGCCTTAGTATAAAATGGGGTAAAGCAAAACTCAAGATATATCTACCATTGCAGTGTAAGTCTTTTATTTTGAGCGTCTCACCTTATATGCAGTGTAATTTTGCACTGAACTCTTGCTCTCCTGCGTGCGACGTTTGTTCGTGTAGCTCTTCTCCTTGAGGTCAGCAACTAGCATCTCCCGCCTCTGCGCTGCACTCAGGGGCACCTCCGCGTCAAATAGAGTCAGGCTTCTTTCAGGAGCCCCCAGCTGCTGTTCTGTGCCCTTTGTCTGTCGACGAGTGGCCTCCAAGTCTCGGGGAGACGTAGATGAGGACAAGTCCTTCGATAAACCTTCACTTGTAATTGAAACAAGCTGTGACGGAGAAGATTCTTTTGCTGCTGCACCAGCCTCTTGCTCACGTTTCTTCTCTTGCATCTATAAAATGATTTCCATTCAATTTAGTGATGTCAGGTCATTTGAATTTGAAATTCAAGGTAGGGCATGAACAAACATGAACAATTTTTTTCCTGGAAAAGACATTTGTTTCCAGGTTTAACTTAAACAAACATTAAGTAATTTACGAATCTACGACTACAAAAAAACATTCAAAATGTTTCCCTTTTGCCCTCACTACTCTGTGGAGTCTCTTGGGAAAGTCTTTAATGGTCTCACGATCTACTTCTTGGGGTATTTTCTCGTCGCATTTATTCAAAATTGACTTCAAAACTTTGACTCTCTGGCAAAGAGTACAACAGGCTTCACCTTGATAATTAATTTTATAAAATTACATTGAGGAATATTTGTCAAACCATTATTATTAAAATTGAACTGAAAACATGTAACAGGAATTATGCCCCACCTTGTATCTTCAAGTTCATTAAGTATCAGCTGAAAGCATGATTCAGACACACGTTAATTCTACGTGGATTGTTGGTCGTAACTTTTCTGTTTGAAACTAAAATATCAAAATTTACGCATCATAGGTAGTGAGTTCAAATTCACTTATAATATATATATATAAAACCAATTTAAATTTGTGAATTTAGGTGAGCCATCGTCCCAGTATGAGTTAAAAAACACGCTCAGATATTTTATATGAGTACTAGTACATTTCTCGAATACTCGAAGGAACTCTCACATTTCAGAAAGAATTCTCAAATTCATCGCTGAAAACCACTAACTCTGTTCGTCACAATCTTTACTTGACCATCTCTACCACAACAAAACGAAAGCACTGAACCAAAGTTCCTGTAGCAGTTTCTGTGGTTCCCTATTCTTCAATTTACCTGTTTCCAGTACAAATGTTGTGAGAGCATCACAGTTCGATGGCTTTCAGTCTCAGGGATTACATAGTAAAAGTATTTCTCACATCTTCAAATCTTAATTTTTATTGTATGACGCAACTTGTTTACTTAAGACAGGAAAAAACAGTGCAAGCCTAAGAACATGCAAACAATGAGCTATGTATTTTAACATTGGAAGGAAATAATTTCTACAGAAAGGAAATAAAATTTTGATGAGGAAAATACATCTAGTGCAGATTTTCATTGTTTTCAGTAATCTGAAGGTCATCTGCACTAACCTTTAAGTCTTTCTCATAACGCAGTATTTTTTTCAACAGAGCAGCATGTCTTTTTGCAATTTCCAGCTTCCGTTCTCGAAGCTGTGCTCTCTTATCCTCAATAAAATCTTCTTTATCCTTTGGCTCAGCATCATCGACCTCTGTTTCATCTGAGCTGGGCAAGCCTTTCTGGAAACGATTTTTTGCCTCTCGGAGCTGGTCCTCCATTTCTTCAATACCTTCATTCTCTCCAACGGTATGAATTTTAGCCCCAATCGTCGTGGCATCTTCGTAAATCTCCCCAGCTGCCCCGACACCCACGCGGCCGCAGCTGAAGGCTTCTCCCAAACCGGCCTCTTCGCGACCACTGAGTAAAATGTAACTAGTTAGATGGAAAGCCTGCCAGCGCTACTTTCACACATAACTGCAAAATAATTCAATTGAAAGCCTCACCACCTTATAAGAGGCCGCATTGACGTCACGGACTGGGTAGGAGATGGAAAAAGTTATTCAAATTTTTTTTAATCTGCTATGTTTTAAACGCCCGATAAAAAGACACTTTTAAAAATGTGACATGAAGCTACACGAACCAATTGAAAAAGTTTCCACTCTATAAGATTAAAAAATTAGATGACCTATTGTTATTATGAATAATAATAGTACTAATAGATACAGTAGAAGTAGAAATAAAGTTTCATTTAGCGACGATCCTCAGCAATCGAAAAATATAAATTTCAACATATCCATCTTGTTTTCCTACATTGGAAATTTAGCGTTCAAAAACAGATGAACGACCTTGGTTATTAAAATTGATCGAACAATTTTTCTGCACGTAAAAGAGATTTATTATTCGATTGTTGCTTGCTGTTACATCTATCGAGGTAAATAATACAATAAAATAAATTCAACTTTAGCTCAGGGCACAAGAGGGATTGTTCGGGGATTAATATTTTATTTTGCTTAAGTTAGTTCGGTAGGGCTGTTCAAAAATTCAGAAATGTGTGAGATTTATTACGCTGCACACATGTAGTGACATCAATCATCTAAATTTACCCAGTTTGGCTTTACATAGCAATTTTGTTCTCACTTTTATAGTATGTTTCACATTTTATACACTGATTAGAATTTAAATTGATATTTTCACTGTCAAAATAAGAAATTAGGACAAACCAAACTTCCTTCGGCTAGCTACAAATAATTATAAACATCAGGTGAATTTTAGAGTTTTACCACGAATGAAATAACTTTTTACCGACCATCAGCACGTTGACGTCCAGCAGAGGCTTTGAGGCCGCCTCCTCTAAATCCTAGGCCGTGATCCTGAGCTGTAAACCTCATCTAAAAGCTTACGGAAGCAGGATGACATTAGCTCCTAGAGGAATTATGAGGGAAGATTATTTTCCAGGACCGCAATTATAAACTAAGAAAATCTCATGTCATGTATAGGAGTAAAGGTAGAAGAAAAAACTATTAAACAACAAAAAATTTGAAATAGTGATCCTTTTTACCAGGTAAACACTCCGTATGAACGCTAAAGATGCTTAGACTACACACATCTAGTACAGAAATAAACATCGTTCGCAACAGATCCCAATAAAAAAATACTCTCATCAAAAGACTATGAGAGCACTAACTTTGACGCTTACGTGATGAACGTAAATGTTACAAATGGTGCGTGATAAAGAAAATTATATCGTAATTATGACACATGGTCAACCGAATATTATTCTTAATATTGGTTCCTGGTCAACGTAAGGCTGTTCTTCGGAAATATTCAATAAACATTGATATGAAACAATAGTTTGTCCTGTAATAGCAAATGGTTGTGTGTAAGTATGCAAATGTTCGCGAACCCTGGTGTTTTTTCTAGTTAAGAGAAGAGCCCTTTTTGTGAGAGAATAGGTTCATAAATGGAGAGTAAAATTCAAGACTCATAGCAGCCGACTTCAAACCTAAAGCTTAGTCAATGTTGAGAACCTAAATCGATGTCAGTCCTCGAAAACATGTCGGGCTATAAAGCTACATTACAAGTTTCGAGCTCTTTAAGTAAGATGTGAATACCTTCTATAACCGAAAAAACAAATCGATATAAAATTTATTAGCTATGAAATCGATTATTCCAATTGTACAATCTAAGCGAATATTCATGTACTTACTTATGTTAAAAATTATTTAAAAACATTTTGAAATTTAGGCCTACTTATGTTTCAATAAATTATCTTTTCTCGAACAATCTCAGCTGTAAGAAAATGAATGAAACAATGAATATTTTTTCGCTGAAAAAAACTACTGATAACCCAACTCTAATAAAAATCTTTTAGGTAAAATTTTATTTTCTGTTTCTTTAATCACGAGGATGCTGATAAACTGAGCCTGTTGAAACTGTGAAAGATCTAAAACTTTTGAGACACATGCTCGATCTGAAGTTTAGACATTAAATTAAAACTTACCGTACGAGCAAAGAATTAAGTGGATCATTTGCCTGTAGAACGCTGTCATACACAAGTAAATAAACATTGTCTTTGCTGGTTTTTGCCGGCTGGTCGTCCAATTTGACTCTTCGTTGGCCAACCTTTAGTGATGGAGTTGGAGTGTGGCCATATTTTTTCATATTTTTCGACTAAAAATTTCAAAAATTGAATTCATAAAAGTAAGAATACTGCAATTCAACCAAGTTGAAATTGAACGCAACGAGTAACTTACGTGGAAACCTGGAACTTGTATAAGTTTAGACTCTCGTTAAAGTAATGTTCCTATTATAAGTCATGAACGTTCGAGCATTACGTGATGCTTTTATTTTTGAGTGCAGAGACCTGGAAAATAAAATCAAATAATGAAGCTTTTCGCAAGATTTAATTAGAAAGAAGACCCCTGCGAGTAATTTTTCAAATTATAACCTCAATTTCTTTTTAGTTGGAATAATTTCCCCTAATTTTCAGCGAACTTTATCGATTTCCAGCAATATGACGTTCCATTTTCATCTAATGTTGTTGATTAACAGCAAAATGACATACATCGGACGGTTGTTCATCGTAATCCTCGATTTAAATTGAGTAGACTTACCTCGATCATACTCTACGCTAGCTTCACATATTTCCTTCGATTAAATAAAAACAGATATTCGTTTTTACATCGTAAAAAAGATCAATACCAACTCAAATTTTTTCGTGTAATCTCGTCTATTGTCGGTCGTGTCAATCAAATTACATACATCTTAAGTTATAGTGTACCATTACAATGGAGTAAGACCTTAGCACAACACTGCTCAGTATACTAAATGTAACAGCACTTGTCAGCACAAGTTCCAGGGATCTATCTTTCTTCTTCCGACGGCCAGCTTCTAAATTCAACAGCCACAGCAAATGGCCCCTTGCGATACGTTGTCATGGAAACGGCAGAAATGGACGCGTCGAACTGTGAGTCTTCTCTGTTTGCCAAAATAAATTACTAAGGCAGTTCTGAAGAAATTGTGTATTAGAAGTTTTATAGAAAGTGCCATTTGGCACTTCGCTTTCATTGAAGCACTCGTACGAAAAGTTTCGAAAACATATCTAAATATATTACCAAATCAACTTTGCATTTATTCAGGTACTGAGTTTATCAATGGCTCGTTGATGCTGAAAACATTTTCCTTTTCTGTAATCTACATTGATTTTACAGTATAATACCAATTAACGTACTTAACAAATTTCACTCTCGAATCAATCTTTTTGCATACTGAAGATGGTCCGGATGTTGATTTTCAACAACTGCGGACGTGGATGCGGATGCAGATTTTAAATTTCAATATCCGTGGATGTAGATACAGATGTCCTGTTTTTTTGCAATGTTGAGATATGACAAATGAGTTTCAGCAACAGATAATAAATGAAAAAAGTAAAATGTCGGAAGGAATACTTTGTTCAATGGATGCAACAAATGAATGAAGTACGTTAATAATTTAGTGAGCTCATTAATGAAATTGGGCAATGAAAAATTATTACAAAAATAGCTTAAACTTAAAGGCAATAATACTGACTGACTTCATCATCTGTGTTACCAAAATGCTGGACGAGGGCCCAACTCAAAGATACCCACCAACCTCTTTCCCCAGTTACCACCCATTCGGAAAAGAATGCTTCTGACTCACATTTAATATTTGTAGTTAATTATCGGTAGGTTGTGTTTTAAAAACAAAAGTTTCTGTGCTCACTCAGGGGCTAACCTGCATCTCTTCTCATCAGAGACGATGCTAGCTCCACGAAATAGGGGCTCGCTGGCTACCATACTGGGAGGACCGGCTATGTCCTAGCAAGTGTAGCAAGGGAAGGATACGACTGAGCATTCGTGCGCCACCAAAGAAGAGTATCTTCTGACATCTGCATCCATTTCATTCTATGATACTTGTCAATCATTGCCGTAGTTTCTCAAGAAATATATCATTGACAAAGTGTTGTTAAGACTAGTAGTTGCAACCCTACGGTATTTTATAATACGAATTCGCTTACCTCTATTTAACTTCTTCTTCAGTCAGTGTCGCTTGCGTGACTGATGTACGTCCTCCAACCGTGCACAATGCGAATTCAACAACCGCCACGTGACATATAACCTCTATTCACGTGACATGTATCCCTATGCTAATGTTAGTAACAGAATCTACTTAGCCTACCATTATACGAGTACGGATCTCCATGACAACGACTACTTCCAACGTACAACCAGCACTTCAACCTGCACCTGAGCCTTTTCTCTCTCACACCAATACGAAACCGATACACGACGCAGTCGCCCACAACCAACTGAACCTGCTCAACCAGCACCCTTTAGAGTCACCACTTTAGGGAACGCGTTATTTTTCTGTAGTGATTGTTTCGTGGGTGGCGTTCTTCGAGGGAAGTGATACAGTCGACTTCGTTGCTTGCAGATTTATTCATGAACACCATCAAAATTAGAACAGCAATTAAGGCCAAGATCGAAGACCAAAACTGAGAGCTTGTGATCACTAAACCGAGACTGGAACTGAAACTGAACTGAACCTGAAACTGAAACTGAAACCCTTTAGAGAGACTGAAAGCGCGAATAAAATTACTGTTCACTGGGTAACAGTTGCGAAGGGACTGACGGGCACTTAGCCTATAGGCTCGTGCTTGACTATGGTGTTCTATAAACGAGAGTTACAATATGGAGTTGGAACTACGATTGAATTTTTAACTTTAAAATACGTTTCAAATAACGTGAAATACGTGTAAAAATTAACTCTAAAATATTACTAAATTTAATATTATTTAATACTAAAATAATCACGATATTTTAGCGGCCCTACAACCCCTTGCGCAAGCCTAAGCGTCCCCGTTGAGGTGCCAACTACTAATTTATACATTATGCCACACAAAGTTCTTCAGTATCGATATCTGATGAGTAAGACACTCATTCCCTCTGCAAGGATTCTGATGCCACTACGTACATCTGTCTCCGATATTTTTCTTTTATTTTTTATGTTTTCAGATCCTTTTTCTTCGTCTGGATTTGGTAACTCCACACATGGATCCTAAATTTGCAATACACCTTTGATGCGCACATGCTTCCAAGAATTTTCCCTTGTATCTCAGATCCAGGAAAGTGGCGATGACATACAGGTCATTGTGAGTTAATTTATCAAACCTTGCACTCATTTCTGATAACTGCTTAGCTTTCATGATCTTGTTTTATGCTTCTGTCCTTGACCATGACTTTCAACATGGTAATTAGAAGCATAGTCTCTAAAACACAAGATGTGGCAGCACCAATGCTCTTGGTTACCTCATCAAAAGGCTTGAGGACAGCAACACAGTTCTTAGAGAGGACATCATCTGATGCAGAAAGGGGCTTCACTTTACTATTACCGGCAGCGTACACACATACAGCCTCTTTCATTTCAGAAGTTCTCTCTAACATATGCAAGCTGCTGTTCTGGCATGTTGTAACATCTTGAACAGCACTAAGTTGCTGCTTATTTGGCCTTTCTTGAATCTTTCTGAACCCTTCTTGGGCAGCTGCTGAACAACTTTTAAATCAGTACTGTACGGAGTGAATCAAATAACTATTTACTTTCTAAATAGTTATTAAATAGTTATAATATCACTTGTTTAGTTTACTAACTATTTAGTAAATAGTTATAATATCACTTGTTTTTAATAAGTAAACAAGAAATGAGTAAGCACATGCAGACCACCTGAACCCCACTACGTGAATGTATGATAGAACCATAACTAATGTGAGACTGTGACAACTGACTACACAGCCTAAGATAGCATTACATCTTCACTCATGTTGCACCCAGTCTGTCCCTCACACAAGCACATATCAGTTTTTAACTTTATCCTAAACATTGTACAAGTACTACAAGATTTATTTTTCCAACACAACACAAAGTTTAGTTGATTGGTTTCCAACTGTCTACGAAATGAAAGGAAATAAGTCTATTTTACTATAATAATGCAATATAGATGGATGGCGATAAAGACGATAAGGCGATAGATGGATGAAACGTCGTAACCGGATGCCCTGTAGGGCTGCTAAAATATCGTGATTATTTTAGTATTAAATAATATTAAACTTAGTAATATTTTAGAGTAAATCTTTATACTTATTTCACGCCACTTGTGATTGTTTTTTTAAGTCTAAATTTAATCATGGTCGTAACTTCAAATTATAACTCTCGTCGTTTATAGAAGAGCGTAGTCAACCACAGGTTCTCAAACCAAACGCCCGTCAGTCCGTGGATAACCATTATCCAGTGAACAACAAGTGTATTTGTGCTTTCAGTCTCTCTGACGGGTAGGTTTCTATTGACATGTTGTTAGGGAGTTTGGCGCTTCACTTAATTACTAGTTATTCCTTAAACTTATCATTTTAGCCTGGCCTAAATGTTCCTCTGTAGGTTTAGCAGTTTGTGTAATTCCGGTGATTGTTTTTCGGTAATTCGACGGATCTCTCGTCGTATATTATTCCACAATGCGGTAAATAATTTACCTAGTGTCTGCAGTATTCGTATTGTTTAGATTTGAGTTTATCACGCAGACTGTAATGCAAAATGAATTATTAGGGTTTCCCTTTGTATAGCCTTAAGCAACAGATCTAACCAAGATTTCCTTTTGCAAAACAATGAGTTAATTGACAGCTAATTTGTACACCGAAATCTCATTTCAGGTAGTCACGTTTCATTCGAATGATTTTGTTTGTGTTTGAAGAAGTAGTGGTTTAGTATACCTCGAATAATAACTATTGCGTCAGGCAGT